>DWPV01001330.1:0-21320 GCA_018251915.1 Urbanus proteus proteus | reverse complement strand
TTGAAAACATTCGACACGGGTTGGCCACTAACCCGTATCCCCTCCGCCAACACGCATTGGAGCAGCGTGGTGGAGTACACTCCAAGCCTCTCTCAGTTATGGGAGAAGACCCGTGCCCAGCAGTGGGACATAAAAAGGGATGCGGCAAAGTAGTAGTAACGAGTAACCGAACGGAACTTAAACTACAATAGAAGTCTTGGTAAATAGCACCATATTCTGAGTATCATACGTGTGTACACTAAGCGATGTTTGTGAGATATTGACAATTTTCTCACGTCCTGATAGCCTTGATGACGCTATCACGGCTGAATTTGAATGAGCATGACATGTACATGACATGTGATAACGTGTTTAATGTCAGGGTGAGTTATGTCATAGAACGATTTAAGAGAGCCTGTGATAATGTTGACACTTTATAAAACGTATTTGGAAGAAATACGGTCAATGTAAGAAAATTGAAGTTTCGGAAGTAACTTAACTTAAATAAAATTGACTTATGAGGAAATGGTTATCATCTTAGCGTGGATTTATAATATTCTAAATTCAAAGTTTGATTCTTAGAGAGTCGATTCAATGTCATGAATCCATTTTAAATAACAATGCAAGATCCAAGACTAAATAATGGAGATTTTGTTTTACAAGATTTTGCTTTTTTTCAAGTTTTTAACTTTAAAATAGGTTGTTTTCTAAGATAAACAATTAGGTAATTGTTTATTCTAAATAACTATCCCGAATTAAACATTAACATTGTAATATCGAAACATATACTTTACACTTATTAAATAGGGTATTCACTTTAACGCGGGTGCAACCGCGGGGATTACCTAGTAAAACATATATTTGTCTAATTTTTATCATAAAAAGTATATGATACAAACCGACTAATATTTAAAATTAGTCACAGAGTCATAAACCTATTTCGCAAGACGGCCGTGTCACGTTATCGGCCCATATCGGCCCTATCGGTGCTATCGGTCGTCGACGCGTGTAACGATTTCTGTGTCAGATACGATGCTGTTTGTTGTGTAAATATTGCTCGGACCCCTTTACTTGTGTCAACTGATCTGTCTGAACCCGGTACGGTTTCTTTAAAGTGGTAGAATAGCTCGTCTAATAAAAAGAGTTCGGGTTTGATGGTAGTGTGGTAAGGAGATAGGAGGAGAATTGGGTAGAATTTTACTACGGTAGCCACTAAGGTATGCAAGGATGTAAGGTAAGGATGGATGTAAGGGATGTAAGGATGTAAGGTATGTAAGGATGCAAGGTGGAAGTACTCTTTTACTACTTCACTATCACTATCACCTCGCTACATAGTATAAAATAAAGTCGCTCTCCGCTGTCTGTCCATACATATGTATGCTTATATCTTTAAAACTACGCAACGGATTTTGATGCAGCTTTTTTAATAGAGTGATTTAAGAGGAAGGTTTATATGTAATTTGCGTGCGAAGCCGCGGACAAAAGCTAGTTTGTAAATAAAATGCTAAATACGGGTATCATACTTAAAGGACGCAACGTGAGTAATAAATTTTGAATGCAATTCTGTATATTAAAGTGACATTTTTATTTATTTATTAAGGCATATGAACTAAGTAGTACTATGTAGTACTATATAAATTGATCTTACATTAATATCACAACTCTAATTTTTTATCTATGCACTTAATTATATTCACGCACAACACAAAAGTTACGTACAAGTAAACAAAAGACCAGAATTAGACTAAAATAAAATTCCTACGCTTTTGCCTATTAGCCTATTATTTGAACCTTGAAAGCCTACCACGTTTACGACGTATCGGTACATTATCGGTCAACGTCGCGAGTAACGATTCAAATACGATCCCGTAGCGATACCGTTCTCAGTAAATATTGTTACTGCGTTTCGAAAGTTCGCTTTGGTTGTGCCGCGGTGTTGCTCTACACCTGTGTTTCGTATTGTTTTAGGTTGCTCCACTTATCTATAAGAATTTGTTTGCTACTTAACGTCCGTTTTTTTTTTTGTACGGCGAAATGGTCGCCATATTGCTTTAACAAAGGATTCCGGGTTGAATCTTCGGTCAGGTAGACATTAAATGTTAAAATTAAATTTTTGTTCCGGTTATGTTTTTGAATTTGTCTAGTTTAGGGCTAAAAGCGTCAAAAGAGTCAATCGTATTTATTATTCCTTTCTTGTCTTTTGATACCTTTATTAAAAAAATATAAATGATGGAAGTAGCAAACGAGCATGCAGTCCACCTGATGGTAAATGTCCACTGCCCGCCCATGGAATCTGTAATCAACCCCAGATAAAATCACATTCCTACCTGAGGTCGGGCACAGATGCGTTTCTACATCTAAGGACTGAGCTGGAACGCCTCGGATAAGTATGTCTCCCGAACCACTCTCTTCAAACCAGAACACAGCAGCGCTACACGTCCTTTAAAAGGCAGAAATAGGTAAACATCAACTTACATTGATTTGACTTGACCAGAAAATATACTTAACAATCTATCCTGTGACAAAAGACATAACACATACGAACCCACTAGATGTAGTAGTCAATAATCTGCAACAGCACTGAAGTAAAGTAGAAACCCAAGTTACGTACGGGTCGTCAATAACCTGAGGTTCGCACGAGCAGATACAAGCTATCGCAGGATCTCTGCATAAATCTCCATTGCTACATTTCCAGCTGTTTATAAGTTTGTTTTACTATGATATACCTTTATAGTTGGAAGTAATCTACCATTAACCATTGGTACTATAAAGGCAGAAAGAGGTTTGGGGATAGGTACCATCAAAGAACGAATAACTCTAGAGTTTTCTTACTATGCAGTCCACCTGATGGTTAGTGGTCACTGTTACCCATCGACATTTGATCAACCACCACCTTGCTACGCCAGAAAGTTAGAACCCTTTGGATACCTGCGGAACACATCAGTGCGTAACACTGCTGTTATTAAGCAGAAACAATATACTTAAATAAAGAGAAATGATAGCCTAATGGTTGAAGCTTGGCCTCTTAATTGAAGGGTCCGAGGTTCAAATCCCTGATTTATGTGCGTATTAGAAATTAATTATCACTTGCTTTACAGTGAAGGAAAACATCGTGAGGAAACCTGCACATCTGAAAGTACTTAAAAAAAAGTTCTCAAAGGTGTGTGAAGTCTACCAATTCGCACTTGGCCAGCGCGGTGGACTAAGGCCGAAAATCCCTCTCACTGAGATGAGACCCGTGCCCAGCAGTGGGTAATAATGGGTTGACGATGAATAAACTTACTCCTAATCCAAACCAGAAATATCAATCCCAAACATCCCCAAAAACGCAAAACCGAATCAAAACATCCGTTGTATGAAAAATGTACGCGTTTTCAAATGAGCGTACCTCCATCAAGTGATATTACCGTGTCACGCTCGCGGGTAAACCGAAACAAAACGCCGTGATTTCTTTACGTAGCATTCATTATTCAAACCGCAATGTTTTGGGAGAAATGAGACGAAGAAAACATATTTGCGGAGTGTTTTATAGTTGGCGAGTAGCGATGTAAATTCAGTTGTGGAAATAAATTTACCTTAGAGGTATGTTTTTATAATTTTTCTGTCACGAATTAAAAAAGAAAATGGCGAGTTCTGACGTTCGGAATGAGCTTTGATAAACGTTAGTCAAAATGGAATGATAGAATTATCTACATCACATTGCATAGTTTGTATAGATACCTATCATAAAAAAATGAAGCTTTTTCGAGATTTTAGTAATAGATATTCGAGATATAGATAGATACATATTCAAGAAATTTTGTAATAGTAAGATATTATTAGGCACGAGGCATCCTCTCCATTTTCTTCTCGCCTATCGCGTACGTGGTTGTAGTAAGACATGTATGCTTAAATGACAGTGTATTCTTGTTGACACACAAGCGATTTATCAGATAAAATTGAGCTGGAAGTGAATTTTTCTCGAATACAACGAGTTATTATTTCAGCAAGAAATATTCTTATAATTTACATGTGTTAACATTGCTGAGATATATTTTTTAAAATTTTAACATATATAAAATTTACTACTACACTATCATTATACCGTAGTATGTAGTAAGTTGATGTAAAAGATGAAAGTAGTATTAGAATTCTTGGTTTGCTTTCGATATTTCTCATAGTTCTAACACTAATTTCTATAGCTAATCCTATTTAATGTTTATGAGCAGCTGTTAGCTTACCATCATTTCCTAGCCTACTTGTACATGTTACATTTCATAACACATTCGTGCGTCAATAAGCACTTCAAACCAGATGGGCTGCCTATACCTATTACTGCCTATATTATCCATCATCAATTCTACACAACCCTATAACCGGTGCAATATTACAATCAATCGCTATAAGTGATGTGTGTCACATATTCGAGGCCAATCTATAACCGTCATTTGTCCCAATCACACGGTGACACAGCGAGGATCTCATTACCGGCTGATTGGGCCGGCCATCTGTCGCGAATGACTAATCGATCGAGATACGATTCGGTACCTAGCAATAGGGATGTTCGGTCAGATCCGATATTGTGGATGGACAATTGAATACGATCCACACTCTATTTTGTATCGATATAATATGCGATCGTTTGTCGGATCGGAAAACGTGCACGGAGGATGAGAAAGAAAAAAATGGACGTATTATTAACATAATAAACTAAGTTACAGGAAAAGAATTAAGCAAAAACGTATTTTAATGATCACTGTTTTCATTATTGATAAAGAACGGCCTTACTACAGCAAACTAATTGATTTCACTAATATAAAAATTGTCTTTGACGTTAAATCTTTTATTGTCGTCGCATTATAATAATATCTTGTGTCAAGGTTCCATTTCGGCATAATTCGTAATAAGTTTATTTCGTGGAAGGAAGAGATTAATCCCATTACATTTAATTAAACTAAATTATTGTATATATTAAATACTTAATTCAATACTAAATTGATCCAAAATATCGTATTAATAATAGAGGATCTTGGATTGATACAGTATAGGTAATAGGTACGATCCAATTCGATCCGAAATATCGATACGAACCACCCGGATCGGGCATCACTACTTAACAGAATAGGACGGTGAAATGCAGTGTAGGGCTGTGTTTTTTATTGGATTGGTTTAGTTGTAAGCGTTAGTTGGTGTTGGTTTTTGGGGTCGTTTCTCAAATTAAGATTTTTTTATTGTATTAGCATCTGCTTGTGGTTTTGGTTATTGTGCGCAATAAAATATTTAAAGTATGCCTTATTATATATATCATATTATATATCAAAAAGCAGTCACCACAATCACTATCGTTGTCCGACGTGCAATTTTTCCGGGTTCTATCCTAGGCCAAGCAAACTTCGAAATAATGAATTTAAAATGCAGACACACGGAAGTTATAATAAAATCGCATGAAAAATTCCATCTTGAAAAAAAGCTATATTTCAAGCTACATAAGTACACACCAGTGTCGGTCGTATCTATAAAACGAACCAGGCACTGTCAACGAACATGTTGATCAAGTCTGTGTTCAATTTAACCGAACAAGGTACACGTTCCTTCAACACGACATTGGCTCACGTGAAATTTACGACCGCCGCATAACTAGTTATAACCGGTTATTACCGCACATAACCGGTTATAACTGCGCGTAACCGGATTATTGTGGAACGTTACGACGGATGTTTTTATTTTTCGCGTTGTGAGAGCGTCGTTTTGCTTAAATGTCAAGCTTTTAGGAATTAGGTAATAGCGATGAATTGTCCTCTTCTATCTTTATACTATACTTTAGGTACTAACGGGGTTTTGTATATTTATGTCCTTTATTACCTATGAAGAACGATCGAGTAGCATCTAGTAATCGCCATAATGAATTACAGTCTTTACTGAAAGGAGTAAGAAAAAATGTTTTATATGCCCATGTTATTAATAACATGGTATCTTATTATCAATTAACGAACTGGTCTTTGAAACTACTGAAGCGACTGAAGCAGGACTTTAAAGCAAAGATATATATAAAAAAACACAAAGTGTTTGTTGCTCGTACTCCTTAAGACTTCATTTTAACTCTACACATAAATAACTCCACAAATTAACATATTAATTTACGAATATGCAAATTTCATTAACCATCATGCAATTTTTCACGTTAAACATAGTTTCAAAAACTGTTTTTTATATTCACCGCACTCCACAATAACCCTAAAACGATCGCATCAACAAACCGTACAATTCCATCCACTATCTAATATTTCCACAAACCGTTTGGGGTGCAAACGACCGGCGGTGTGAGTTTAAACAACAATTTTCACGTACAAAGGGCAATTACGCCGGCACGGATCAAACGGAACTGAAAAATGTTCGAAAACGGCCGGCAAGATAAAAAATCGACCATTATCGCCATAACGTAGTGGTGGGTATGAATGTCCCATCGACAACTGATAAAATACAGCGTTATTGGTCAAAAATATCATGTTATATAAATAACATGTTTATATTTAATCTCTGTGTAATGTAAAGTTTGGAATCTGCAGGCACGACCATCATACATACCTATTTGTGTATAAGAACAACAATGAAATGAAATCAAATGTCTTTATTTTGCCTACGAAGGCCTACAATTGTCATTAACAGTATTTTTTCTTATTCTACCACCGAATCGGAACGCCTCAACTGAGAAGACCCGAGATGCTGACGGATGAAGACTGCAAGAAACTCAGCGGGTTTGTTTTTTGTCATTGTTCTCTCGTTACACGTATAAGTATTAAGCACTTCTGTACTCTGGTCAGAACGGTGAGGTAAGGGCGACTTACTTATACTTTCGAATCATTCGGGGTAGCAATCAGGGGGTGACCAATCTCAGGTAGGAATTCAATTCAATTTGGAGTAACTTTTGGGTGTAACAGGCAGTGACTACTAATATCTAGGGTTGAAGATTGATCCACCGGCGGCAACAGCCACTCACCATCACGTGGATTGCACGCTCATTTGCCACTTCTATGGTATAATAAAAACTCATACATCACTAATTGTTACAATACAATTTAATAGTTCTGTGATACAATTGACAGGACGTGTTCGTAAAATTGATTTCGTGTTATCTGATTTGGACATTGGAAAGCTTGTATTCGAATTTTATTTCACACTAGCTGATCCTCGCGGTTTCACCCGCGTTTAAAAAGTAAAAATGAATACATATTTATAACTGATTTCCCGCTTCCTCCGAGGGGGTCCGCATGCGCTTGAAGCGCCTGTAGCCTGTGTTACGCCTTACACCTTCAGCAATTTTCCAGTGAAAGTCCCGTCAAAATCGGCCCAGCCGTTTAGAAGTTTAGCTCAGCCAAACAGACAGAGAAAATAAAATGCATTTTCGTTATAGGTAACGTGTATACTTTTGTATGCAATGATTAAAAAATGTTATTTTGAAATCATAAACAGACACTTCAATTTTATTTATTTGTATAGATATCGAGTAGATATTCTGAATAGATATTCTGAAATGATACTCCAAGGTGTTATTTCTAAGGGCTCAGCGCATCTGTGGATTGCAGATAGGAATTAAATTCCATTTCCAATCCATAAACTAAAATTATATCTGTACTAATATATCCAATATAACTAATATTATACAATCGAATGGTTCCCAATATTCCATATAGACATACAAACGCAATGTTACGAATCCATTATATTAGACATAGAGTTGAATGAATCCACAAATGAATCCAATATCACAATTGATAGAATAATGTTACGTATTCCATTTATATAAAGGTCATCATAGCTTGCACGTACCATGAAACAATACAATTTGATGGTTATCTCTATGTATATATAAATTGACCTTTTGTCTGTACGACTACAGCTTGAGATCTGATCTTTTAATTATATTTTGATGTGCATCACAATTGTGACGTCATGACGTGTGGTGTAGGGATTAAAGACTGAGTCGCAGGGTTCCGGGTTCGATTATAGGAATCTAAATGACAAGATCTATGAATGTTGTTTTAAATGTAGATTAAAAAAGAAACCAATAAGTCGATAACGTATATAAATTATTTAAAAAATACTTATTCATTTCAATATATAATCAATTTATAGTGTGTGAAACTTTTTTATTTATTTTTGTCTGCAGCAAAGCCGCGGTTAGAAGCTAGTATAGCAAACGTAATACACTTACGGATTGATTTCTCTTGATGGCTTGATTGCATGCTAAGGGATATATTTCTGTCGATTAAAAGTGAAAACGCTATGGGGTAACAATTATAATGTTACCCTTTCCCTGGCTGGAAAGTTCGTAATAATTGTGGGGTTATAAATCATGATCTACTTGATAATAGTATGATATCATATTATAAATATGTATAAGTTTTAATAAATGTGATAATAACTGGTATGCAAGTTTTTATTATACATATTATATACCTACTATGGATTTGGTACTGCTAGACTTTAAGTAAGTACCTATGTATTTTGTAATTTGAACAAAAAGCTAAATTCTTCAGAACCTATAGATTAAAGGAAGGAAATCTTGCCAATATTTTGTTTTTATACGAATTTATATATTTCTATTGAATGTAAGCCACCTGCGACATTTCGCGTAATTAACAACACTATCCAATTATCACAACAATTACCAACGCAAAAACGTCAAAGCCGAATGAGCTTAAATTAACGGAATAAAATACAAAAATAAGACAAAAATTGAAAAATTCGCCGCTAAAAATTACGCGATTTAAAGCTCTGTCACACCCCTGTCGGATTACAGCCGCAAGGGGGTCGTAACACTGGGGTGGCACCCCTGACAAAATATACAATAACAATTCGCGAAAGGAGATAAGTAAAAATACGAGCTTGTTAAACCGTAAAAAGTTATAATGGTACATAAAGTCAACAATGGTTAAACTTGCATTGTCGGAATTATCAACGGTTGATCCGTACTCGTATCGCACCGGTCGATTCACACCCTAATGCAGGATACTGATAATAATATCAGATATAATACTGTTTTTGTATTAATACGCCACTCGGTGACTAATGCTGGATCGTTCATTCAACAACGAATACAATAATACTGTTTCTGGAGTAAAATTCAGAGTACTGTAACTAATGCCGGATTTAAATGCAAAATACAATATTATTTTTATACTTAAATACCAAACTTACGCAATAATGCGCGTTTTGTAGTCTTTATTCCTACATGCTAAGGTTAAAAATAGCTTAAACTATGATATATTGCAAAATGACAATAGATTACTGATTCATAAATCAAAGTTGACATAAATAAATTTATTTAAAAGATACAAAATTAATGCAATAATAAGCAGCTTGTAAAATGCAGATATATCGACTTTTATTATCCACACATATGAGGAATTTGCATTTTAAATGTTTAATGTATTTCATTTTTATTTCATATTTCTTGAATAGAAAAAAATATGTTAAATTACAAATTAATTACAAATATACGTAGGTACATCTAAATTGTTAAGTCGTCTTAGTAAATTGTAAGCATTAAAATCTTTAAAAGTTTATGATAAATTAATTGTAAGTGCAAGATTAACATTGTGTTCGACTTTGCGTGTGTTCCTGGTAGCCACAACAGATACAATGCTAGTATGGGGCTATAAGCGCCCAAGCATAATAAATGTATGTGGTTTAGACAGCCTCACTTCAAAATCCCATAAGACTAACATGACCGATGCTTAAAACTTGTCTCATTACGACTTCATAGTGAATTCAGCGAGCGGAAGACAGGTACTTACGCACGGAAGTGGGCGTGGCTAGTTGCTTTGACGAGTGCCGCTTGAGCGTAATATGGTGTTAGAGATGCTATCAAGGGATGTTGGCTGCGTTTGACCAAACGTTGGCTGTGTGTTCCATTGTTTGATCAAGAATTTGGGAGTTCATTCACCCCTGAACATTGTTAATTGTTACAAGTTAGTATTTCCCACGTGAATTTTGCGATAAATCTTACATTTATAAGTTATTATCTATGGAGATAATATAATGTAGGCGTTCAGATTAAGCGGCGAATTCAGATAAAGACATGAAAATGGGAGGTTTCATTATTTTGTAAGATTTATACAATTTATTCCGTACAAAAACTAAATTAATGAAACTAAAAAAATAGTCCTAATTAACTTTAAAGGCTTCCAACATCGCTCCGGTCGACATAATTACAGTGTAGTAACCTAGATATTAATTAAAACACAGAACACAGTTAAATTACGTATCTTGTTAGCGTAATCCATAATCAACATAATTATAAAGTAACTACATATATTAATAACATTCATTTTCGGTCTCATTACAAAACAGTATTAGAATGTAACTATTTTAAACTAGCTGATCCCCACGGTTTCAAGCGCGCGTTAAAAAAGTAAAAAGGAATACATATCAATACATTGATAACACCCGACTCTCCCGCGACGGCGGCTGTAAGTACATGGCGCGCGCGTTAATGCTTTTTTCCAAAATTAAAGTACCCTATATATTATTCCAGATCATAATCTATCTATGTACCAAATTTCATCTAGATCGGTTTAGCCGTTCTAAAGTTATAGAATAACAAACATCCATCCATCCTCACAAACTTCAGCGTTATAATATTAGTAAGATATTCCTACATATTCTAAACAGAAATATTAGGAAAACTCTTCAATTAATAATACTTCAAAGTAACAAATGTTTATTCAAATGTTCAAACTACAGCTTGGGTCATAGTTCGTTCACCCGTGTTGAACAATGTGTTGCAAGGTTGCCGATTTAAGTGGGATGTCCCAATTTCAATTGTAACAACCTAACTACGCACGTATTTAATAAGTAACACGTACAATAAGGGACTAATAAGTCTATTTTGTATAAAAATATAATTTAATAATACTTAAATGTAATTTAATAATAAAAATTGATTTTAAAATAATCACAATCTGTTCTAAGATTTTTTTTATTTTGATTTACTGTTCTTTTGAATTAAACGCCTTATTTCAAATAATATTGCACATTTATTATTTTCTTAAAAAATACACCCATTCCAAAAAAAAAGAAACAAATTAATTATTTTATTACCAAATATACAAAAATAGTTTCAATATTTTAATTTCAATGCATTTTTGTGCGATAAAATGAAAATACTTTTTATAACTTTAATTTTTCGACGTAAAAATCTCCATGTGATATTTCGTTATTACATTCAATTACAACAAAGACCTCTGGCAAGTGTTCCACATTCAATTTAACATTCGATCGCGAACGCCCTGCTGCGCTGCACCGCCGCTATTAATTCCAATTTCGAACCTACGAATTATGGAATGCTTCCTTGGTTCACTACCGCAGAGTAGCTTTCTACAGAGGTAACTATTTTTACGATTCAAAATTATCTGTATATTTTAAGCAATTTCTGCATTGCATGAAAATTCTAAGTTATTATTCTAATATAAACATAACCTTTGTTTAACTTTAATATTCTAAGTAGAAGTAGAAAGCAAACATTTCTTAGAAAACAATTTACTTGTCAAAACAATTTAGTTTTCGTACGAAAACAAAATCCCTTCTAAGTAAATGGTAATCAAGTCAAATTTGTTTCTAAAATACACTTAAATCCGTTAAAATTGAACACGAACGAACGTTAATTTATAGCTGCATTAAAATGATTTCCACCGACAGTATAAGGCAATTACACAGAATAAGGTAATTACTACAATTACGACAAAGAATTATTACAAACGCGATTACATTATTCCGCTCTATATGGCGAAGCATTTATTTAAATAGTGCGTTAAAATAACATGTCCATTTGATTTAGTTTCCTGGTGACAGAAATGGCGGTATGATTAGCAATTCTAAGTAAACAATGATTATGTCTTATTATATATAATAACGTTATAACTTGTTAATTCCGACAGTGATTGACGTCTTTATAACTTAAAGCAATTATCATAGTCAACGCATTATTTTATTTACCCAACGCTGAACACAGGTAGGGCCCTTTTCTAAGACGCTACTTGATTTATATGATAACTATTTTTAAAATATTTCTTTACATAGCTTCAAATTCGAAACAACATTAAAAGTCCGTTAAAAATATTACTTCACTATCGTATCATTTGGGAATATATTGTTCGAAACACACAATTGCTCCAAGAGGAATTTTAGTCTGTCTTTCTCACTCCCAATAAGAGCAAGCAAGCGAAATAAAAAGCTAAAAAGTAAAGTTTACATCAACTGTTGCTTACTTACAACGAAACGGGAGCGCTTTGTATTCCTAACCACTTATTACTCGTACCTTGAATACATGTAATATAAAGAACCCGCAATACACGGCCCTTTCTATCAGTCACGACCTCTCATTACATGTACACTTGAAATGCACTGTACATTCTAGATCAGTTGTAATCATTGTTGACCGACAAAGACCACGAAATAACAGTTCAACCAATCAGAAAAATGACTTCAGGAACTAGTAATTTTACTATATTTTTTAGATACATATGTACATATATATACAAATTGTAATCGTGTAAAAGCACAAGAAAAATAAATTCTTACTTAAAAAGTTTATAGGTACATTTAAATACATTACACATGTATTTCAACAGGTGATTTCTCTACTCTATCCTAATCTACTTCCAAAGTGCAAGTCCGTAGTGAGTACGTAAGATCAAACACACCCCGTCATTACCGGGCGAGAAGCCGAGGAATGACGGGTAATTACCAGTTCTAGCTCTGGAGGCGTTATGGCTCTGAATGACAGTACTCTTTGTAAGAACAATGAAGGCTCCGATAATGTTTTTGTAATGTAACATTTATGTAATAGATTCAATTTATACATACTGAAATTATGACTAATTGAAACGACATTTAAATTCTAAGTTTAAATTATTCTACTTTTAAATGTTTATAACGAATTTCAACAGGTGATTTCTCTACGCTGTCTTATTCTACACTTCTAAAGTGTAAGTCCGAGGCGAGTACGTAAGATCAAACGCACCCCGTCATTACCGGGCGAGAGGCCGAGGAATGACGGGTAATTACCAGCTCTACATCTGGAGGCGTGGTGGCTCTGAATGACAGTACTCTTTGTTCGCTCGGAAGAATGTTTTTGTAATAGTGATGTAATGGGTCGGAATTCGTTTATTGAAAACGAAGAATAGAATGTGTCGTTTCGTCGTAATATGTTTTTGGACGAAATAATCGTAAAGACTTGATGTTATAGTCCCAGTAATTTAATAAAAGCGACGTTTTTATTTATATTCGAGACTAAATGTATCCTACCGTTTCTCTCGCGTTTGTAATATACCTAAGTCATTGGTACCTTCATCAGCTAATGACTATTTTATTAGAACTATGTTATGTATAAAATGTTATACTTCGGAGAAGTCAAGCTGGATTTCTGGATTCACATAACCAATTCTGGCAAAGGATAGGAATACTATCCAAAACACATCAAATACCCTCTCTCCAGCTTTACAGAGAGGCAGAAACCATTCTATAGGGGCATGCATAGACAATCTACATTAAGTTAAAAAATCTAGAACTAAAAATTAAAATCTTTCGCATGGATGCACTGCTTTCAGCGAACACTTAACAAGCGAACAATCGACAAAGAATCTTTACCTTAAGCTCAAGCCCCCTTCAGTCGCTAGACGGTTAATTATTGAGAGTATTTAAAAGAGTTCTTCATTAGGACCGTTCAAATATTACTGAGCCACTTACAGTTCAGCCGTTTTAACGGTGGTTTCTTATTGCTTGTGAATGTTTAATGCTGTCTTTACTGTCGAACTTTTAATGTTTTGTTTTGTTTTTGGTACTTAGTTCAACAAAGTTGTTGATAAAAACAATGTTAGCTAAGATGTGTTTGGTATTTCCGATTAACGGTTTCGCAAAATTTGTTAAATCTCTTACTAAACGGGCTAAGTGACAATTAAGCGACAATTTAAACAAATATGTCTGATTGTTTCATGTTTTGGGCTGTTTTATGCACGAAACAAAAAAAATCGTTTTCTAGTTATCTAGATATGGAAATAAAAATTTTTCATAAAAATACAGATGACTCTACAAATTTTAATATAAAATATTATAGCAAAAAACTAATCATAATATAGAAACAAACGTTATCAAAAGATAAAAAGTTCCATTAAAACTGGTGTAATCGCCAGCGGTAGCCACTCATAATGGTAACACAGATATTTGTTAATGGGAACTTAGTAGCTCCGGAAACCACCTCTCATATATTACGAAACCTGGATGAGTGTCTAATACGTTATCAAATTGAATCAGACGGTCTAACTTAAGGGCAACCTACATGAGAAGCTAAGCTAGTTAGAAGCTATCTTGCCTGGATGCTCAGTAGTTTGTTGAGTAGAAAAGATGCGTACCTGCGAATAAAAAGAAAAAAATTAAAAAAGTGCATAAATATATTATTAAGTAGCATGTATATTTAAAATGTACAATCATGTAGTAGACCTTCTAAATCAGTACCTACTTTAAAGACCTAGATATTAGTAAGTCTACGTGTTTTCTTTTTAAATTATAACTTATAATTTGGTACATAAATTTACAAGTTACTGAATAAATAAGTCAATAAATGCATAAGCTACTCGAAAGATTGAACCACAATACGAATGGCATTTTTATTACAGCGGTATACGCCGCACAAGCATCATTTGATGTAACCACACTTGAGTATTTAACAAAAAATATAGCACATAATTACGTATGTAAGACAAAGATTTTCAAGAATGCATCCAAGTTATACAACAACAAGAATACAACAAAAAACGAACTGACATAAAAAATCCAAAGCTAAGCTATTATATCTGAATATAGCAGGGTGAACACAGTGGAAACCGTGCCTAAGGTGTAGCAATCAAACACACCATCAGACAGGCTGTAATGAAGACTTTTAATTACAGACCCGGCCATAAAAATTATTATGCTAATTACAATTAGAGCCGGGTCTATCGTCAGCCGTTAATCAAAGCGTCGGATAGTTTTATGTACTTATAAAAATTTATTGAAGGCAGGGAATTTTGTTTTTAATGAGATGATAATGGTGGTGATAATGCTTTTTATTTGTTGTAGGGCGTTTTGTATGGACAAGAGGACATCTTTTAAAATTAAATTTAAATTATTATATGAACATAGTTACTTTACAGAACGAGGCTTCTACTTAAAGGATAGTATTGCTTAAATAAGGAAGCTTTATTGATGGTTAATTTAAATAAGTCCATATAAGTCTAGTCTACCTTCATGCAATTAACCAACACATAAATTGGTGGCAAAAGTCAGAAAGATATATATACTTTAACTAGCTTTTGCCCGCGGCCTCGCACACATTAAATTATATTAAACCTTCCTCTTGAATCACTCTATCTATTAAAAAACCGTATCCGTTGCGAAGTTTTAAAGATTTAAGCATACATAGGGATATAGGGACAGAAAAAGCGACTTTGTTTTTGTTAGTGATTGCCAAGGCAATTTCATATCTATGTACTTAGTACACCTTATGAAGATGTGCTAGTTTATAGTGCTGTGCTGATGATGAAGAGTTGAACTGGGACCAATAATAAGTTCCCCTCGATTTTCTTACCTTCTTACCACACACTTGAAAATTTATACTTTTTTTATGTGCGTATGTCGGTTGCACCAATACACAAACCGAACAAAGACATTAGCATCAAAACCATTACGAAGTGCATCAAACTAAAGATCAGAATAATCCTTAACACAGTGGAACGAGGTCGACATTAGCATAACGATAGTTCAATATTAAATATTCATTTAAGTTCACAAGTTGCCCCAACGCCCTCTGTAATTAGATTCAAGAACTACACGCCTGTAGAAAAGAGGATTATTCACAAAGTTGCTAATAAATTAGGTAGGTAAATGAATTAGAGGAGAATTAATGAAAATTTAATTTAGATACCTGAATATATTTTAAAACGTCAGCCTCATGTGTTTTCTCACTACAGATATAAAAAAAACACAATCCAATCAAATAAATACAATTAAAGTGTCTGAAATCACAAAATTTCAAAATAACTATTTACTCAACGCATATGAAAGTATACAGGATACCAAGAACGAAAATACCATAAAAAACATTTTTGTTTGTCTGTCTGTTTGGCTGAAGTAATATTCTAAACGGCTGGACCGATTTTGACGGGACTTTTACTGGAAGATAGCTGAAGGTCTAAGGCGTAATATAGGTTACTTTAATTTTGGAAAAATTATTAGCGCGCGCGCCACGCGCATTCGGCCGTCGGCGCGGGGGAGCGGCGTGTTATTTATGTTTAGATA
Source organism: Urbanus proteus proteus (assembly GCA_018251915.1). NCBI lineage: Eukaryota > Metazoa > Arthropoda > Insecta > Lepidoptera > Hesperiidae > Urbanus > Urbanus proteus. The sequence continues at coordinate 5,027 of DWPV01001330.1, read as the reverse complement.
TGTATTCCTTTTTAACGCAGGTGAAACCGCGGGTATCAGCTAGTATTAATTAAATGCTTTTATAAGGTAGAAATGGATGTGAAGATAGATACACTAACTTAAATGAGCCGCGGCATATTTAACTGTTTTACTGGGTACTGTTGTATTACGCTTTAATACATTATCTTACGATTATTAACAAAACATTATATTTTTGAAAAATAACTTCAATTTAGGTCCAGAAACAGTTTTTAAAACGTAAGATTGTTAGTCAAGAATATGTGAACCTTCTCCCATTACCACTTTATTCTTACAAAGCAATCGTTTATACAGAAAACATAAAATAAGAGTATGTTAAAAACGCAAGACGCATTTATCTCCTTTAAATTTCTCCAGCACGAAAGATAAAAATCTTCAAAATATACCGCAAGTAGATACGTTCCGAGTGTCTCTGTGCTAATCTACTCTGAACAGACTTCATGCCACAGACTAAAAACTTGAGTGCAGAAAGGTCATCCTGATATTTTGCCCACAACCCTTAGTTTTATAAGACGTTTTATTTCAATGTTATCAAATACCTACCCACGATTTTGGAAAAAGCTGATGAATGGTTTTTTTTTATATGATTGAAGTTACAAACGAACATGCAGTCCACCTGATGGTAAGTGGCAACTGTAGCCCATGGACGTCAGTAATCAACCCCAGATAATATCAACTACCTACCTGAGGTTGACCACAGATGCGTTGCTACCCTTGACACTGAGCTGGAACGCCTCGGATAAGTATATCTCCCTAACCACACCCTTCAGACCAGAACACAACAGTGCTGAACACTGCTGTTATAAGGCAGAAATAGGTGTGGCGGTGGTGCCACCGGAGTCTAACTACATATAATTCTACCACCTTCAAATTCATTAAAAATAGGGAGACTCCTGTTTTCTGTCACTTCAGATTGTGAAGACTATCTGTTGTATCTGAAGTCTTAGGTTAAGTCTTAGTTTTAGTTCGGCAAACACGGACCGCTCGAGCAGTTATCCCGTTTTCAACATACACGGTTCGCTCTTGCAATCAGAGTCAACAGCTTGAAGCTGCCATTGATAACTCCACAATAAGTTAAGCAATTGCAACTGCTCGAGCGGTTCGTGTATGTACGTAGAAGTCCGAAGTTCTCTTTGCAGTCACAACTGGCCGTGTATGCCCGGTCTTATTGCGGTCAACAATAGGCATATCAGGCGACTATTGACAAAAATTCGTATTAGGACGCTTTCTACACACAGTAGGATTTTCTCCTGTGTCGTAGGTGCCATGGACACACAAACACCCAGACCCAGAACAGAAATCTAAATTCATCATTTATGTGTCTGTCTGGCCGGGAATCGAACCCGGGACCCACTGCGCGTCAGACCGGTATGGTAACCGCTCCGCCACGGTCGACATTAGGACATTAAGAAAGGCCTATGTTTAGAAGTGGACCTCAAAAGGCTGGTGGATGAATCTAATGACAACAACAGGTACAGACGGTTCCTCTCTGAAGTGCAGAAGCGCGTTTTAAGCCACTAGCGGTCACCCATCCAATGCGCAAGCGGTCTAACGTTAAAATGATAATTGGATATTAAATTGTACAATAAACGGATTAATTTAGTTCGTAATATTGATTAAATGTCAAATCATTAAAATACATCGTATTACTTATAATTTATCACACACTTAAGGATTTAATTATTAAAATTTTACGTATAACCTATTTATTTATATGATTTTCGGAATTTCGGAATTAATTAAGTAGTCACAAATCAAGAGTATATTATCTCATGTCATAAATGTTATAGTTAAGTAACAAACTAGCTGATCCCCGCGGCTTCACCCGCGGTAAAGAAGTAAAAATGCGTACTTATTTAAACGTAAGTGATGCGTTCCCGTGACGGCATCCGCATGCGCGTGGAGCGCGCGCTAATGCTTTTAAAAATAAGTAGCCTATATTACGCCTTAGACCTTCAGCTATCTTCGAGTGAAATTCCCGTCAAAATCGGTCCAGCCGTTTGGAAGATTACCTCAGCCGCGCGGGAGAGTGGGGTGTTACCTATGTTTAGATATGTGCTCTTTTTACTTTTTAGCGCGAGGGAAACCGCGGGGATCAGCTAGTATTTACCTATAGTTGATATAATTCACACACCTTTAGGTTTATTTAGGTTTCCAAACGATGTTTTCATTTACCTTAGATTTTAATACACTACGCGTTCCTGACGTAACATAGTAATAATGTTAAATTATATTACGCAATGGACATTAAACAGTGACATAAAACTCGTCTGACCTAAAAATAACTGTGATAAATATATGAAGTTCATTATTCTTGGCAGTGTACAGAGCATTACAATGACAGAGCTATTTATAAAAATCGTGGTTTAAATGGAAGAAGATAAGTATACATTTTGGTGTCAATAAAGATTTTTTTTATTATATATTATTACTAGTACTACCCGCAGCTTTGCTCGCGCTCATTCACACAATGAGGCCGTAGGTATAAAAGTAGGTACATTGTAGGTATAAAAGTTACTCTTCTATCGCGGGAGTAGTATCACTTTTCGGGATAAAAGGTACCCTATGTCCTTGTCTAGACCCCCGACAACGTGTGTGCAAAATTTCATAACGATCGGTTGAGTAGTTAAAGCGTAAAGGCGTTACAAACAAACAAATAAACGGACTTTCGCATTTATAATAATTATGATTACTTACATTATAGAGCCTAATACACTAACTCGCCCTTTGAATCGGAAGGTTCAAGATTCGAATCGCAGGCACGAACCTTTCATTTTTTTAAACAAAAAGTTACGTGCGTAAGAGAAAATATGCATAAATAACGATGCTGTTAAGAAAACGCCTGTTTAATCAATATCAAGTTTATTTTATAGCATAGAAGTAACAAACGAGCATGCAGTCCACCTGATGGTAAATGGCCACTGCCGCCCATGGACATCTTTTTTTATATATGGTCGAAGTAGCAAACGAGCATGCAGTCCACCTGATGGTAGGTGGCCACTGCCGCCCATGGACATCTGTAATCAACCCCAGACAAGAATACAGTGCTAGAGATCGGCCACAGATGCGTTGCTACCCCCGAGGACTAAGTTGGAACGCCTCGGATAAGTATGTCTCCCTTACCACACCCTTCAAACCAGTAGCGCTATACTGCTGTTAAAAGGCAAAAAAAGGTGTGACGGTGGTGCCGCCGGAGTCGAACCACAAAGGTCTCTTCCACTTTTTACACTTTAGTACAAGTAAGATCCCGTTTTTACGTTTTTACGTTTGGGTACAGTCAATCGGGGTAATTTTGATAGAACATCACTATATTTTTAGCCTACTTTGACTTTTGTTAAATAAGACACAGAAGTGTTTATATAATCTCAAGTCGATTTTCATACCCTCAAATTATATAACACATATAATAATCATAAAATTTTTCAAAAACTCACAATTTTGTTGTGTGTTAAAGTTAGCCCCACCATATGGGCAACTTCGACACGTTGAAATTTGTTATAGGACTCTTTACTTTTATACATTTTAAAGCTTCATACATTTTAAAGCTTGAAAATTAAGCTTTAAAGCTTGAAAAAGTACTTAGTAATTTGGCTGTCTTTACCCTGTAAATCAAAGTTACCCCGATTGACTGCATAAAATCTGAAAGCTTCGTTACATAACTTTAAGGATGTAATATTACACTCGCCGGATTATTATCATGATATCGTGATATACATGTTTCTTCGCGATATTTATGAACAAGATAATACCACGAATAAAGGTGAACTCAACACCAAGAAACAATTAACCCTGAAGATTATAAGTGTTTTAAATTACTGTTTATTACAGTCTGGAATGGCGGAGTGGTAACCAACACCATAATAATTTAAAGTATTTGTTCATAGCTTTTTTTTCGAGAATCACGTTCGTTGATAGCTTACTTTGATAAGATTGACTGGCTGAAAATTGTTCTAACATTAATCTGCAATAGAATAATAGCATTATTTCCATTGGCAGACACTATCAGAGACCTAACCGAATATATTTACTTTAGCCTTAAATATTTTTGGGTGACTTGTATATGTATTTGAAAGGGGCAATAAATAAACGCATAGACATGGTTCAAGGTCTTAGTCAAGGTTTTTGTCAATACCTACGTATTTTTGCATCTTTCTGTGTAAAAACTACTCTGTGGATAACGTATCTAAAAATTGCCAAGTTAAATGCGATTGGATTTGTTTATTTGCATTCCTCGCGGTCACATAGCGGAGTTAATTTTTAATGTCAACGGCGTCTACGCTCGGCTTTAAGTAGATTCCTAATTTTTACGAGCTGTTTTAGTAGTGTAGTAGGTAGCATGGGCGGCAGCGACCACTTAGCAAATGGACTCATTGCTTGTTAATGAAAATAAAATCTATACAAATAAATAAAATTTGTGTCTGTTTGCGATTTCAAAATAATATTTTTTTACTCAATGCATATGAAAGTATACACGATACCTATAACGAAAATGCAATTAAAAAAAATTTTGTTATTTTTTGTCTGTCTGCCTGTGTGTGTGGCTGAGCTAATCTTCTAAACGGCTGGACCGATTTTGACGGGACTTTCCCTGGAAGATAGCTGAAGGTCTAAGGCGTAACACACTACTTTAATTTTTGAAAAATCCATTAGCGCGCGTTTCACGCGCAGGCGCGCGCCGTCGCAGGAGAGCGGGATGACATTTATGTTTAAATATGTATTTTTTTACTTTTTCAACGCGGGTGAAACCACAGGTGAAACCGCGGGATCAGCTAGTTATTGTAATATAAATGTTGAAACGCAAATTGCTTTTCCCCTAACATATGGTAAGAGATTTGTCATACTTCTTCGTAATGTTCTCATAAGTTTGTGATATTATATAATCGTGGTGTTTTACTTTTTATATCTAAACTAACTTTTGCCCGCGGTTTCACACGCATAAATTGCATATAAACCTTCCTCTTGAATCACTCTATTAAAAAACCGCATCAAAATCCGTTGCGTAGTTTTAA
>DWPV01001329.1:0-21321 GCA_018251915.1 Urbanus proteus proteus | reverse complement strand
GGTCAGGGAGACAGACTTATCCGAGGCGTTCCATCTCAGTCTTTAGGGGTAGCAATGCATCTGTGGTCAACCCCAGGTATGACCGTGATCATATCTGGGTTAATTACAAATGTCCATGGGCGGCAGTGGCCACTTACCATCAGATGGACTGCAAGCTCGTTTGCTATTCAAATTTGATAAAAAAAATGTTATTTATTATTTAATCGATTATATTCTGTTAGAGTCTGCGATGATGTGTTGCATGCAGTCATCATTTATAATTATATTGCCCCTTATATACCTACTTTACTCATTAACACTTTTCCATTTAACAGTGTTCAGTATATTAGTGACCTATGTTAAATAAATAAAAATAAATATACACAGCTACTCTTGAGAAGAGGTCCAACCCCAATGTCAAAGTACTAAGTCGTACTAACTCTTATTAATATTTCTACTATTTTTTTCAATATAGCCATACTAATTAATAATTCATCATATACAAGGTAAAACAATTTCTATTTTAATAGAGACCGCAAAACAATTTCGTTTTAATAGAAACACTAACATGTTAAACTTTTCATTGCGTTTAAATAACGTCCGTTTTCATTTATCATCGAGGCTTGAACTGACACGTGACTGTCATACATTATGCATAATTTAGGTCAATCTTGTTTACATACTGTCGCCAAACTAAATTCAATTTTAGTATTCATCCCCGTACATTGAAACAATAACAAAGTTTACTTAATTACACGTCATGAAGGGACTGTTTAAGTAAATAGCTTTAAAATATCACTAGTCTGTTCCAATTGGTTTAGAATTTCGTTTATAATTGGACGATTCGCTGAATTAATCGAGTTTCAGTTATATCACAGGTGAAGGTTTATCGAACAGATTGCTTTGCAATTTGTGTTAAATAAATATCAAAATCAAATACATTTCTAATCAAACCCATTTGGATTGACTAACGGAAAGCCATTATGAGCGGGTGTACACAAGTGATGGATTTCAAACACGGAACTAAGCGACTCTAACTGAAATAGTTCTGCGTAATAACCACTCGAAACTCAACGTGCAATCCTACATGTTATCGGATAATAGACGCTTAATCGAATGTTCTACTACATTACTGTAACTAAATCTGTTAATAGACAGAAATGTAATAATAATAAACACGTACTAGTGTTTATATCTCGTTCTCAACTAGATTATACGTACATGTAACTACTTTTACCTGGTAAATTTGTGAAAATGAAAAATATCACATTATATTACAAATTCTCTTAAGCTATCATATTAAGTTTAAACGTTAGTTTAGGGTTGAGAAAAAGTATCGGTAGGTAAAACGTTAGTTTGAGGTTGGCAAATAGTATATTACAGAAAGCTCAGATAAATAAAATAGGTAGATCTATCATTCCTAACAAAAAATGAAGCCATTTTTAAAATGGTCGGGTTATAAAAGTGATTATGTGAGTGTAAATAAACTAAAGGTCTAACTAACTGACAAGAAACTACGCTAATTTTGTGTAAGTTTGTGCGTTAAATACATGAAAGTAGCGTGGTTTTTTGGCTTGGCTTTGGCAGAAAGACCGATTTTTTTTTGTATTTAAGTTAGATTATAACGAAAAGTGTTATAAGGCGAACATCATTGTACAAAATTTTCTAACAAGTAAAATATTTATATACTAGCTGATCTCCGCGGTTTCACCCGCGTTTAAAAAAGTAAAAAGGAATACTTATCTGAACATAACTGAAATCCTGTTCTCCCGCGCGAGAGCCCGCATGCTCGTGGAGCGCGTGCTAAAGCTTTTTCAAATATTAGTTACCTGTGTTACGCCTTGTACTTTCAGCTATCTTCCAGTGAAAGCCCGATCAAAATCGGTCCAGCCGTTTAGAAGATTGCCTCAGCCAAACAGGCAGGCAGACAGACCAAAAAAAATATTGCATTTTAGTTGTAGGTATCGTGTATAGTTTCATATTAATTGAGTAAAAAAATGTTATTTCGAAAGCACAAACAGACATTTAAATTTTATTTATTTGTACAGATTTCTAGATTACCCATGTGTAAAGACCTTGTGTAAATCACCGATACTTTATCGAACACTACTACTTACCAAACGATTCCAATCGCACACCAAATAAAATCCAGTAGGAAATAAGGTATTGGCTCCGCGCCGAACAGTATCGCTCGTATGTATCGCCCAAGTCGCTGCCAAGTTGGCCCGAGAATTCAAGGCCCTGACTCTAATTACATCAGTACAAACGAAGCAGGTAAGTTGAAATATTGTTTTTTTTAAATTATAATATAGAAGCAAATATCTATTTAAACGAGTAAGAAGCCACTGTCACTCACGAACATCTGTGGTCAACCCCAGGTAAGATCTTAGTCGGAGGATGATCAAGATTATGTTGCTACTAAGTTGGAACACCTTCGATAAGGAGGAAGACATACTTCCTTACAACACCCTACAAACCGGAATACAGCAGTACTTAACGTTGCTGCTATTAGGTAGTAAAAAGAGTATCAGTGTTACCGCCAGAGTCGAATCACAAAGGGCTTTATCACCTTTCGTAGTAATAGTAGTTTGTACTTACCAAACCTGCGATTGAAATCGCACAAAAAATAAAATCCGCGCCGAACGCAATCGCTCGTGTGTATCGCCGAAGTCCCTGCCAAGTTGGTCCGGGAATTCAAGGCCTGACTCTAATTACACCAATACAAATACAAACGAAGCAGGTGAGTTGAAATAGATATGCCTGGCGCAATTAGACGAACTTTTATTCACAACTAAGGGTAATTTTAAACAGGTTTCCCCAACTTGAAGGCAATTTATCTTCCTATCAAGTCGGTTTGGGCGCAAGGTCTCTAATTACGCAATACAAACAATACGAGCAGGTGAACCATTGTACCGAATACCCAATTAGCTGCTTGAATATAATGTTTGGATGACATCCTAAAGGGTTATGGATATGGAATTATATAACATCTTAATATGACAATATTATAACTGTCGATGAAAGTGTAATAATTTTGATACGTTGATATGTGCGACAGTTGCAACGAGACTTAAGCAAATAAGCTGAATAAAATTTATGATACATTTATACACCAATAGTATTTGTACCTACCTACGTGAATTCCTTCCTCTATTCTTCATGGGAGAAAATATTTTAAACGGATAGGTTTATTGAAGTAAAGATAAGTCCAATCGTTGAAGGTAGTATAGAATAATGGAATAGTTCCTTTAAACATTCTTACACGAAAAATATTGGGTTTCAGCTAATTTTTAATCACTCAGCCATTGGCACCAAGCGTACCAGTGATCTTGTTACAAATAGCTCGATCAATCTTCTGTTTTACGGCAAAAAGAATTTGGTAAAGTTTTGCACTTTTCAGGAACCTTGCCTTCTTACTTACTTTACTACGGAATGAGAATTATTTATTTTAACAGTTTCTCACTACTATAAAATTGGCCTATTAATATATAATCTACTATTCTATGTATATGTCAATTTACTACGAATATAATTCATATATTATTATCAGTTAGATACGTAATTATCAGTCGCACAAAGGGTTTTTTATTACGTTATATTAGTCATAAGGCCGAGATCCTAAAACTTACTTAAATACATATTATTCCTGGTATTTGCACTTAATTTTACTGTATTGGTTATTATAATCATTACACAAAAATCTTTGGGATACTCTAGCGTAGAGTTACGTGCATAGAAACCGTCACGTCATCGTTTACGTCACGACTTATAACGTATACGTAAACGACCTAGTCAACAAAGATATTAGACCCATAAATAATGCCAGCAAAATACTTCATCGTACAGAGCAGTCTGTTAGAATGTAGAAACAGTGCACTACGTTTTAACTAGAATCTAGACACCTTGCACGTGAATTCCCGATCTCGTTTCAGATAGCTCAATCAATCTTACACGACAATGTAGCTGCCGTGCGGAGTCGCCAGGTGGCTTAAATTACGCAAGGTTCCATGCTATTTTCAGAGAATTGCGACTGTCGTTTTTGGCAAACTTCTGATTGCTTTTAAGCCTTATTGAACCTGTGTACTACTCTGTTTTACTATCCGTTGTTTGTAAGTTCTTATCAACTTTGTATCGAACATAAAAAGCGAAGCATTTTTATATTCGATACGAATACATATGTTGCATAAATTGAAGGCAGTTGGTAAGTTACATTTGAATACATGTGATCAAGTCTAAATAAAATACTTGAGGTTGTTCATAAGAGCGTTGTTATCCAGAAGAACCAAGTGTGGACGCATCGTACAAGTCCCTTACTATACCCTCAAACCTTATTATAGCAGCGCCAACACTTATGCTAATAAATAAGTGTAGCGGTGGTGTCTTTAGAACGAGTGTTCAACTACAACTAAGAAATAAGAAGAAGTAAGAAAGAATATAGAAAGATTGCTGGAACAATAAACTAACAAAGGTTTTTATTCCAAATCCAACAAACATACTTTAAATTTAAATTACAATATCACTACGATATTCTTTTAAATTTTGCTACACAAAAATAAGCTTCAAAAGTGAATTTTGGACTAAAATACTCCACTTTAGTTAAAATGCACACTCAACGAGGTGCTCCGATCTCGTTTTAGATAGTTCAATCAATTCCGTGCTACATCGTGCTACGTGTTTTCAACATCAAAACTATGTCAATGGCGAACGCCAGCGTTTGAAATTCTTTGCTTTATATTATGCACATTTTGTTAAATCTTTATAAAAATGTAATTTTATTTACGTATGTTTTTTATTCTTTCGACAGACCGCAATTCAGTTATAATAATGCCTTAACGTTATTATGTACTACTTGAGTGTTCTGTACCTTCCAGTTGCAAATTTCATCAATATCGGTTAAGTCGTTTTCAAGATTAGGTAGAATCACGGATACAGTATTTACTAGATTAACTATGATATTCAGACATATAACAGACTGAGAGAGTTACAAAAATAATATCTTAGGCATTATAAGTATTTATATATTTAGTTACCTAATTTTTAAAACATTATGAGTACCTTTTAACTTATCAACCGACCGCCATTCTTACAAGCGAGAAAGAAAATTGTGACCCCTTCGTTTATCGCCTACTTTGACTGAATGTTGAATTTTGGAGTGATTTAAGTGTTTTTGTAATAAAAACTTTTAATTGAAAAAGTTATGAGACCTTTTGCGAATTGCGGTGACGTCGAATGAAAGTCTAATAAAGACGTACGTTGTAAAATTGTCTAAGGCTTTTGCAATTTTAATGAGCAGTGGACTTGCTTTTGTAGACTCTACTTTGCCTTTTTTGAAACTAACAACTCTACTTATAAAAATAAATTGTAAATTTCTATCCCTTCACTTTGTAAATAATAAAACTATTATGGAAAATTGGTGTTCTCACTAGGCACTGAAGGCTGAGTTTAGGATCCACTGAAAAGATTTAAATAAAACTTATGATAGAGTGATAAGGGCTTAAAAGTTACATTTTCCGCTTAAACATTTAGAGCATTTTGCTTAAGATTCTCCTGAAAGAACCGTGACTAAAGCTAAGAAAGCGGGCTAAGCAGTTTACGGACTCTCACAGAAATAATATGAACAAAAAATGTTTGGAACGTAAAGTTTTATATAACGTTACATGTTACCTATCTACCGTACATGTATGGTCTATAATAGTATATTAAATATAAATATTAATGATTTAATATTTATAATTATATTTATATTTTAGCAGCAATTTATAATTATATTTAGACAGTAGGTACCTATTAGTAAATAAATTAAAAATATGTATAAAGTGAACTAAAACATAGTCCGATTAATAACCATGAGAATATTTCATCTTTGTTTTAAAAACTTCGCTCCATTTCCAGCCTCGTTTCCATTAACCATTGTCGTCTGGTTATGAGGCTTACTTTCATTCAAATAACTTAGGTTTTATCCAACCTTGTAGTCAACTCGTATGAAAATATAACATGCGGGCATAATATGAAATTATAATAGTCTATACAATTTGCGCCTATAGTTAGTTCACTTGAATAAAAAAGTAGGTTTAAATTGATTTAAACCTACCTTTTAAAGCTTTAGCTGAATATGTAATCAGAGAATGTAGTTAACGTTATAAATAAATATGTGTTTCGTACTAACCGTAAATAGTAAAATGTTAATATCACTTAATACAAATATTTTACTTTATCTGATGGAAACAATCGTATTTATCTGCATTTTATCTGCTGTATTTCAGGAATACAGAGCATTCAAATTTTGTATATTTGTTGATGCAAGTCCAGCAACCTAAGTGGTCACTGCAGCCTATACCTACTTGAATTGAATAAGGATTCCCAGATTTCCAGAATCTATGCATCCTATTAACCGCATAATCCAGTGATATCCATAATATAACACGGCAATATCTTTACCGTTTTTCTAATTCAAACACAATATCTCCACACTCTTACGAGAAAAGGGAAACGTTTAAGTCGGAAACCCTCATACACTCCCACAAATTATACTACACAACATAATAGACATCCGGGTTACATAATACTTCGTACTGTTTTGTTAGCAATAACAAAGTTGCAACTCAGCGAGTTCTCAATCTACAGGCACTCAATCAAGTGGTTGAACGTTGGCCGTCTTAGACGGAACACGGACGTAACGAATGTATTGTTCTCTTAGTGCTAAAATAAAAAGTACTCGCCAATAGCTTCCCTGGACCGTAGGAATTGCTCTGATGAACGAGCAATGCGGTTCTAATAGCAATACCTTTTTCTCTCGTTTGGAACGTGAGCGCTTTTATAAGAAAAATTCGAGCGAGCGAAACCCGTATAACATGATTCTGGTTTAATTTATATTGGACGGTTTTTCCAAACGGTCAAAAAGGGCCTGGGATACGTGACGTGAGGAATGAATGCAAAGTAAAGAGAAGTGATGTAGTAACTACCTGGGTAACAGTTCAGTTAAAAACACCAAGTTTTAAGACTCTTCAAAAAGTTGATTTTTTTTTTTTATTAGAATCTGATAGTACCATCAACATATTACTTCTAGCAGTGTAAGCGCATTCTGCACTTAATCTCTTGACCTAAGATAGGATGTCGTTCCTATTTGACGTTCAGAAAACAGACCTCATTGAGTAGTCACAACTTACCATTAGATAAATACTTAGCTGCTACAATTAAAGAAAAAAATATTACTTTTTAGTTTTTATTATTTTTACGTTTAATTTCTAAGTCAAGTTACAATTTTACCTTTGTTTTCTAAAAAAAGGATATATTTTTTAAATCTTAGTACCACACTTTGTATCTAAATAAAAAATATAATAAAATTTCCAAACCGAGTATCTACATAAATTTAAAAGATAATTACAATCACGGTTATAATACTAAATTGTTCGTAAATATATTACGAGGTTCAATTCACTTATCAATTTGCATGAGAGGTATGGGCTTAGAATAATATCACTCTGAGAAATTAGCCACTTGGGGTCTAACTAAGTGTATAAGTTCTAAAATTAATCTGCATATGTTAGTCAAAGTCCCATTTCAATTGGTTAAGTGGTCTCTAAAATCATCCGGGTCTCCTCTAAGTTTCAAAGGATATCAATATATATAACCGTACATTACCAAATTGTCTCATAGGGATCAAGAAAGCGATATCAACGAGTTATTATGGATGGAAAGTTGTAAAATAAGTTAATGAATTCCTATAAATGTGTATGAGTTATGGGAGTGTATGGGTTACCTTCAAAAAAGAAGTCTCTGGGAGAGTTACCAAATAGGAATTTAATGTAAGACTTTATTTAAACGGTCTTTATTATGTCAAAGTAACAATAAATAATAACCGGAATTGAACAAAAAGTTGTATTGCGTATGAGAATAAAAACATACGTAACAGTTCCCAAAGGCTTTAAAAATAGAGACATTAACTATGTACGAGTAGGAATACTTGACCTTTGTTTAACGTGGCCCTATTCGCGTATAAACGAAAATATTTTTATGTAAAGGTCAATACGCGAAAATGTCTATCAAAATAGGAATTTTATATATACCAAACTATTTTCTATAAAGGAGGTTCGACATTATTTATTTTATGTCGTATTTGCTTTTTGGAAAACTAATATGATGTTGTGAAATAAACAAAATTTATTTGTTAGTAAATATTCCGAAACTTGAAAAATGTCTTTCATTTTCGTAAACGTTTAAGCTAAATTATAGCCAGATTGGTGGAAAATGACCTTGAACTCGTTTTATTACGATAGAAGATTTTTTGTCAAGAGAAAGCTTACCTAGAGCATGAACTTGTAATTATTACTATTAATGAGCCGTATAGTAGATTGCCCTCCAAACATTTAAATATACCTATTAGCTTTTTTTTCAATAGTGAGTGATATAGTATATTATTAATTGAAATTTACACAGTATGTTGAAGATTTCGTCAACAAAAAAAGTACATATATTATATAAGTCAGCACATATATTACAAGCCTCATATCGGACAGGAGTTTATCTAAACCTGTAAGTGTAGGTAAGTGTACTATTTTGGCGTAATTAGTATGTAACCTCGTCTAGGGCATTAATTCATTATGAGGTGGGACTCAGTCGTACACAACATTTAGTGTACCTTGGGGAACAATTTGTTTCTATTCAATTTAAGTACACGGCGTTGCGTGAAATTACACACAATTTACTGAATAATGAATTCATTGCCATACATTTGTAACATACAAACATGTTTAGATTAGATATAGAGAAATAGCCTAATGGTTGAAACTTGGCTTCTTAATCGGAGGTTCCGAGCTTCAGATCCCAGGATCCTCTGACTTACTCGTATGTGCGTATGACAGATTAATATGTGAATATGAAATTATTACGGTGAAGGAAAATATCGTGAAGAAACCTGTACACCTGAGAGTTCCTAAAAAAGTTCTCAAAGATGAACATATGAAGTATGAACACTATGAACCAATTCGCACTAACCGCGGTGGACTAAGGCCACAATATAACACTCGATAAAATCTTTGTAGAAGCAATTGATATAATAATCGAGCATAGAATCTAACTAAGTTAAGTAGTAATTTACTTTATTTGCATTTAAGACAGTATGGAACTTAAGCTTGAAAGCATGAAATTCAAATAGGATTGGAGGTACTACAAAAATTACACCTTTCAAACTTCAGACTAAGAAAAAAACGCTTTCTACATTCATAGCCCCACACTACGATTTTTTCCTGTGTCGTGGGTGCCATGGATACACACAAAGACTTATACACAAGTACCTAGACCTAGAACAGAAAACATTTAGATATCTGAATGATTTCTGGCCGAGAATTGAACCCGGTACCCACTGCGTGACAGACCGGTATGCTAACCGATCCTGGCCATCAAATTTTGGTTATTCTACCAGCGCAGCAACAAATTACCAATATATTTTATTACAGCATCGATTAAAAAATCCTGCGTTGTATATTGTTCAGAATGACGGCATTATGTTTACACCAATTGGTAAAATAACAAAAGAGAAATAGAAGACAAAATTAATTTTATGGATGACTCAACACAATTAGCTTCTGCCCTCGATGTTTTTGTGTAACCTTGTCGATTTTTCACGGTTTTTAATTAAAATTAGTCATGCGACGTATCTTCACAATTAAGAACAGCAAAAACCTACATGTTTATAGATTGTACAGAACTTTGATAGGAAGCGATTTATTTGTTTACAAAATATTTTTAATAGGTGTATATATTTTTTTATTTTGCTAAGATCTGTGCCGTCGTTATTTTTCGATAAGTATTTAAATAAATTTTAAGAAAACATTAATATTAGTAAACGTAGAAGTCTTAATATGTTTAATGATGTTTACTAACTTCTTTTAAACTACTAACTTCAACATTACCATAATTATATTTTGAGAGTGTAATTTTCATTTCGTACTGAGCTTAAAATCACATTAACTCAATAAATTTAATATAATCATGAAGCAGCATCATAGTAGGGATGGCCACCTGAGATCAAATAATCGAAGATACGATTTTTTAGAACGCAAACATTTTGATAGTTTTGTCGATGAGTAATAAGTCGATTTCTAGTATTAGATAATCGAATTTAAATTGCTTCATTTCAACATTTTGAAAGTAGAAAAATAAAAATGTTGCTATTTTTAGCTGTTTTTGTATATTGGTTGGAATACTCGTAATGGAAAATTTCTAGTCTTCGTTATTTTTGTAAATCGATTCTACATATATTATATATTTGGAATGGATTAAAAAAAATTAAAAGTATGTACATTTTTCAGAAGAATAGCCATCCCTACATGGAACGCATACCTGCGCATTATCAACATAATATTACGAGTAATATTCACGGAGGGTGGAAATATCCGTTTTATTCGCACATTTAATCCGAATGTCGAAATGGTGGCGAGTCCAATCACGGTATTTATTAACTCCCATTATTATTTATTGATCTGAAGCTGCCTACGTTTGTTATTTTTTTTAATAATTACGCTTTTTTAATAGATATTGTTTGATATATTTAATGTTTGTATTATGGTATTATTACAAGTAGAGCAAGTTAAGAAAACATTCTTAGTATGTTAATTTAACATTTTTTCGCGATTAATGAAATTGATCAAATAAAACTACTTTTCTTATGACTCTACCATTGTTTTCGATTTGATTCACTGATTTATATGGATAAGATTGTAGTTTATATGAATTAGGTAGGCTTTAGATTACTTTTTCGTCTGAGACACTTTACTGGGCATTTTTGCCAATATGTCTATAACACAAGGAATCTTGGTATATGAGTAGAGGTATTTATGCGTAGTAAATCGTTTTTTCGTACGTATTACGTTGAATTCTCTAAACCTTGAACTTTTGTTCAAGTAACGTTCAATTGGTTTGAAAAAAATTAAACTATTTCTAACAACGATATTATAAGTAAAAAAAAAAAAAACACTAAACGTAAACGTAATGTAATATTAAAGCAAATTCCATAATAGCATTTAAGTATAGTAACAGTAGTATAGTAGTATAAATTATAAGTTGTAATAGTGTAAGATGTAGTAGAAATAAAGGCTATTATTTTTTTATTTTTTTTTTATTTTTTTTTTTTTTTTATAAATTCCCGCTCCACCGCGAGGGGGCCCACATGCGAGTGGAACGCGCTCTAATGCTTTTTTCAAAAATTAAAGTAGCCTAACCTAAGCCTAAGTAGTAGTTTTGTTTAAATATATATTCCTTTTTAATTTTTTCACACGGGTGAATCTGCGGGCATCAGCTAGTACCTAATATTTAAAAGATGTCATTAACATTTCATAAAAATACTACTTACTAAATTGAATAAGTGCTACATACAATCAAGTAACTTCAAAAGGTACCCGACGCCTCGGAAGCGACGCCGAGTTATGTAGGACTTTTATCGCACTAAAACCCATCTGGTGGCCGTTCTCAACGCTACGCGGAGGACTCCGGGAACACCACTGAACCTTCGACAAAGTTCTTAGCGACACCCCTTTCGACCTCTGCCCTGGTGAGCATTTGCTCAACCCATAGCATCTGGTGTTTACAACGGTATGCGACCACTTATCACCGACACCTTAAAAACTTAAAACGCTTTCTACACTCATAGCCCCACAGTAGGATTTTATTCTGTGTCGTGGGTGCCATGGACACACATACACGAATACACAAACACTCAGACACAGAACAGTAATCTAAATTAATTTAGGTGTCTGGCCGGGAATCGAACCCGGGACCCATTGCGCGTCAGGCCGGTATGGTAACCGTTCCGCCACGCGGGTCGTCCCACACCTATCAACTTACCACACCTGCGAAATTAAATACTTTCGTGATGAAAATACATATTAGGGACGGTTACAAAACTCTTACTTTCCATGACTTTTAAGGATTCTGTGATAAGAGTGGGTCATTTTCATCAAAAACCAGTTTTTGCTCCAAAAGCGAACAGTTCACGAGAATTCGAGTGAAAGTTATGACTTTAACTTTCCTTCGTGATATCATTTACATTCCGACTTAATTTTTAAGCTTTATTAAGATTCTACTATTATATATTGACTAGTTTTTGTCCGCGGCCTCGCTCGCGTCAATATATGTATGTGAATTCGCATTTAAAACTAAATATTAGGTTTGTACACTTCAGGTGTAATTCAATGCAATTCATTCTTATGAAGTGGCCGAAGGTTGTAGGTATAAAAGTTATTTTTCTATCCCTTAGGAGTAGTATATTCTTTCGGGATGAAAGGTACTCTATGTCCTATTCTGAACCCCTATAAAGATAGCAAAAATAACTCGTCGAGATAAAACATAGTCCGAAAGTTAGCAAGAAGGTCGTTCAAGATAAATTTTCTGTTCTTGCATCTGCCGCCTTAGGTTCAAGCCTATTCAGCCTAGTGGTAAATCCGCCATTGTGGGAACACCAAATCAATATTATATATTGTCCAACTGAAGGTCTAATTCTGGCCGAAGCTGAAGCCGTAATTGAAGGTTTTGAAAACTCTAAGAAATTCACGTTCAGATTGGCTAAAATGAATGATTGGCTAATATAACCATTTAAAAGACATGAAAAATATTTTTTTTATCTTAATTTTATATAAACAACTTCTAGAACTGATTAAAATTACTAAGCAACATGTCAAATGTGCATTTCAAGCTTCAACATCTCCGTCAAAAACTCTTAGATGCGTAACTATTTGTTAAATTTCGGTGCTTATTGGAAATCTTCGGCCCTTTTTGGCCGAAGCCGAAGGTTTCGCCGAAGGTGGGGTTTTTGGCCGAAGCCGAAACCGAAACTTCGGTCGAACACCAGTATTTAAAAGATTTCATTAACATTTCATAAAATCACTTAAAACAGTTTAGTATTGAATGCAAATTGCATAAAATTCGTTACAGCCGTTTCCTCTAAATGTGAATTAAACCTCACAAGATTAAATAATTGTTTAATTATGCATTTATCACAGCTTACACTCTTGTATTCAAATTAGAGAGCTGGATTAATTTGACTGATTTATTCAAAAATTCTAATTTTGATATGTCTTTTCTCTTTTATAACACAGTAGCTGATCCCTGCGGTTTTACCCGCGTTAAAAAATATATACGCATACATATTTAAACTATAGTGATACTCGGCTCTCCCGCAACATGCGCATGCGCGTGGAACCCGCGCTAGTGCATTTTCAAAAATTAAATTAGCCTGTTACGCTTCAGACCTTCAGCTACCTGTGGTCTAGCAGCTTTCCATGTAGTTCGACTCCGGCGGCACCATCGCTACACCTATTTCTGCCTTATAACAGCAGTGTAGCGCCGCTGCGTTCTGGTTTTAAGGGTGTGGCAAGGGAGACAAACTTATTCGAGGCGTTCCAGCTTAGTCCTCAGGCAGCAGCGCATCTATGGCCGACCTTAGGTAGGACTGTGATCTTATCTGGGGCTGTATAGATGTCCATACGTCAGTTGCCACTTACCATCAGGTGGACTGCATGCTCGTTTGCTACTTCATATAATTTTATATTGTTTTTTTTATTTGTTTCTTTTTTATTTTTTTTCCTGATAGTTAAAAAGTTTTGTTATCCGCGTTAAATGACAATAGCTTTCCAACCAGTACGCTTGTCACGGCTTAACCGCAGAATTTCCAGTTAAGCACTTCAAGTTTATAGAATGCGGTAAAGTACTAGGTTTTTAGGTTTCTCGGCGCTTTTTCGATATAAAACTGTGTTCTGTCTGTCTGTTACATATTGTACATACTAGCTGATACCCGCGTTTTCAGCCGCGTTTAAAGTTAAGGAATGCATATTTAAACATCACTGTAATCCTGCGAGGGGTCTGCATGCGCGTGGAGCGCGTGGAATGTTTTTATTCAAAAATTAATGTAGCGTTAGACCTTCAGTTATCTTTAAATGAAATTACCATCAAAATTTGTCCAGCCGTTTAGAAGATTACCTAACAGACAGACAGACAAAAAAATTTAACTGTATTTTCGTTATAGGTATCGTGTTTACTTTCATATGCATTGAGTAAAAATGTTATTTTGAAATCACAAACAGACACTTCAATTTTATTTATTGAAATACTAGTACTAACCCGCAGCTTCGCTCGCGTTCATTCACACTATGAGGCCGTAGGTATAAAAGTAGGTACATTGTAGGTACAAAAGTTACTTTTTATCCCGCGGGAGTAGTATCACTTTTCGGGATAAAAGGTACCCTATGTCCTTTTCCAGAGCTCCGACAATTTGTGTGCAAAATTTCATAACGATCGGTTGAGTTGTTAAAGTGAAGGCGTTACAAACAAATAAACGGACTTTCGCATTTATAATAATTAGGATTTTAGATCTATATCTAAAATATTTCAATTATTTAATTGTAATTGGTAAACAAGAAAACATTTTAAGGTAAACCAAGTGATATTAAACAATGTGATTCTAGACCAGGTCTGGTTATAAAACCTAAATACCTAGTAATTTTCCATTCAGCGCCCAAGAAACAAGACTTGATTTTATCTATATAACTGGTGTCTAGAAATTATGTTTATGAACTTAGACTTACTCGTATTTTAATACTAGCTGTTTCCCGCAACTTCGTTAACGCAAAATATAAATAACGCTTCACACTCATAGCCCCACAGTAGGATTTTCTCCTGTGTCGTGGGTGCCACGGACAACACACAAGACAAGGACACACACCCAGACCAAGAACGGAAATTTAAACTCATCATTCAAATTTCCGCCTCGCTGGGAATCGAACCCAGGATCCTCGGATTAGCGGTCCGGCGTGTTAACCATTGCGCCATCCGGGTCGATGGTCGAAAAAGTATCTACAAATATTTATCACTAGTTTTTGCCCGCGGCTTCGCTCGCGCTAATAATTCATTCCTATCAAAAGGTTGCAGGTATAAAAGTAAAAAAATAAAAGTTACTTTTTTATCCCTCGGGAGCAGTACGTTTAGGGATGAAAGGTATTCTATGTCCTTTTGTGTGTGCAAAATTTTATGACAATCGGTTGGGCAAATAAAGCGTGAAGGCGTAACAAACAAATAAACGGACATTCGCATTTATAATAATTTGGATTTATCTCCGTAGTGATGAAATATCATAAAATCTAAATAGGTAATCAACGTCATAAATGAACCTACTAAAGTAGACTAAAATTCGAATGTTATTTTTTTCAAATTTCATTAATATAGGACTCTTTTTGAACGTCAAAATCTACCACCGCTACGGAAGATTTCGCTTTAGAGAAGAAGCTTAATTTTTTTTAATGTTATTTTAAGTTTAGATAGGACATTAATATAGTCCCTGTAGTTGCGGGACCAGAATAAGGCTTAGGTATCCCCTGTCTGTCGTAAGAGGCGATTAAAAAGGGGCTCCGGGGTTGCAGGCGGCTAGAGAGGGAGTCCGAACGGCCCGTCCAGCGACCCCGGGAAGGACAGCGGTATGTGTAGTCGCATACCGCCGTGCACCTGACGGTGCGGCGAGGGCAGCGCTCGCCCGAGCTGAGCCCGATGGGGCAACGCGCTCAGAGGACTCCGGGAGGCGTTCTTTGTCTCAGACCGCGGAGTCCTCTTCTTAGCGTCGAGGACGGCCACCGAGGGGGTTTTTGTCATCATCATTGTCAACTCATTATTGTCCCACTGCCCACGGGTCTCCTCTCAGTGACAAGGATTTCAGGCCTTAGTCCACCGCACTGGCCAAGTGCGTATTGATATTTGAGAACTTTTAAGAACTCTCAGGTTTCCTCACGATATTTTTTTCTTCGCCGTAAAGCAAGTGATAATTAATTTCTAATACGCACATAAATCAGAGGTGCGTGCCCGGGATTTGAACCTAGGACCCCTCTATTGAGAGGCCAAGTTTCAACTATTAGGATATCACTGCTGCTGGAGGGGTTTTAGTAGGGGTAAAAATCACACATAACCCGGCGTGAGTTTCCCGATAATCTTGTAACTCTATCTTCTTCATTTATAAGTAAATCGGTGAAAAAAAATTGAACGTACAATAAAACAGATTATGCGCTAATTATGTATTATATAACTGATATTACAGAGATAATGACGTCCGGTGCGGAATAGCGCAATTAATATAATTAATTTGCTCGTTTAATTTTTTATGGAAAATATTATGGAGTTTTCCGTCACTTTTTCAAATATGAAATATCTTGGGTTATTGACATTCCAAAATAATTATGTTGATATCTTTTATCTTACAAATAAATAACATTGAAGTCTTTAATTTTTTTTACTAAATGTATATGAAAGTATACCTATATATTACCTATAGCAAAAATGCAATTAAATTTTTTTGTCTGTCTGTCTGTTTGAGCAAGCAAAGGATAGCACGTGATAATTATTAATTTTCATCAACTTTGAACAAAAAGAATTACGTACTAATAAGTAATGAAAATTCACGAAAATATCTGTCCTAAATTAAACTCTGATGTGTAAATTCATTTTTTTATATGATCGAAGTAGCAAACTAGCATGCAGTCCTGATGGTAAGTGGCAACTGCCGCTCATGGACATCTATAATCAATCCTAAATAAGATCAAAGTCCTACTTGAGGTTGACCACAGATGCGTTGCTACCCCTGAGGACTGTGCTGGAAGGCCTCGGATAAGTATATCACCCTAACCACACCCTTCAGACTGGAACATATCAGCGTTTAACACTGCTGTTATAAGGCAGAAATAGTTATGGCGGTGGTGCCGCCGGAGTCGCACTACATAGTTCTACCACCGTTAATTCAAACTCCCGTATACGTCATTAAAATATAAATAAAACATATAGAAGTTGTTTGTTTTTACAATACTTAATGGAATTAAAATGTTTATTTTTAATCGATACATAATCTACATTTAAAATTTAAATTTTGTGATACATATTTATTTTCTGTATTTATATGTAACCTCGTATTTATATAAAAATATTACACCTATTTAAAAATAGTTAAAAAAGTATTAGTGTAAGCTGAATGTCACATGAATTTTACGGTTTTTGCCTTGATATTAAAAAAAAAACAAACCTTGCCAACTGCGCCTCTGTTTGTCGACTTCCTGTTCCCAGTTGTCAAGTATTCTTCCCGCCTTTTCCTTCGCGCACAACCACGCTTCTTTTTCAGCAAAACAGTCTACAATCGACATTAAACTAGGTGCTAAATTCTTTCCGAAATTTAAAACATATTCGTATGATCTTTCAAATAAACTCGCACTGTGTACTGTGGTAAAAAAGAATAAAAAGAGGATTGATATTGACTTCGCCGCCATTATGACATTTGAGTTCGCGCGCTGTTTTTTTTTAAACGCGCGAGGCCAACGCTTTCACGTTCAAGGTTAAACTGAGCCCGCGTGTGAGTGTATGTCGCCTTTATAGACAAACTACTTTCTTTTGCCGACCAGAAAGCCTGGTTCGTTTGTCCCGTTCGTTCCTTAGGAGATAGATAGGGATGGGTGGAGATTTTGGTGGATTTTAACGCCAGCATACCAAGTGAGATACAGCCTTAACGTATCCGCTTCATTAATTTGTTTGGTTGTACTCATTTGTTAATGTAGGGTGACCATGTGTGTCGTTTAGAGCAGGACCGTTCAGTTTCCCAGCACTAATAATATTTATGTAAGTCCTTGTCCTCAATGCCCTATAAAATGTGAAAATTAATAAAATGGAAACTTAAAATTAGCTTGAAATTGATATTTATTTTACCGTACGTTTTTTAACTGCCTAAAAAACAATTCATAAGGTTTATATGATTATTTAACGATCTGCGTGGCAGGAAAGTCAACAATTGGTTTGACTCGTAGTGAGATCCGACTTTAAACAAATAAAATTATAAATTTTGTCTATGACACAAGAAAAACTAATGCGGAAATATGAGTGTACAAAGCGTTTTTGTTTTGGTAATTTGAATTAGGTCAAATTAATAAAATAAATGACAAAAAATCCACATAAATTAACTACATAATATATTTTATAGCACAGTGTGACCTAAGCCCGCACTTTACCCACGCCTTTCCGCGTGCGAGCGGACTTATGTCACCCGTACTATAAAATAAAATACGATACTAGTGATCTAAGTTGCCTATTATGCACGGCGTTTATAACCCTCGATTCGCTCGGGCGCTAACTTCACGCCGTGCAGTAATAGGCAACTTAGATCACCCGTATCGTAATGTACTATAACAGCACGAGTACGCTAAAAACGATTGTTAACACGTAATCTTAAGATTACGTGTTAACAATTGTTTTAATTAATTAATAATCATAGTTATTATAAATGCGAAAGTCTGTTTATTTGTTTGTTTGTAACGCCTTCACGCTTTAACTACTCAACCGATCGTTATGAAATTTTGCACACACATAGTAACGGGTCCAGAAAAGGACATAGAGTACCTTTCATCCCGATAAAAAGTAGGTAACTTTTATATCTACAACCTACATACTTTTACACATACGGCCACTTGATAAGATTGAATTGCATTAGAACTACACATGAAGTATACAAATCTAATATTTAAAGCGAGCGAAGCCGCGGGCGTAAACTAGAATCCGAATCCGAGTCGAGTAAAAAGAGTGTTTTCACCTTTACCTGTATTTTCTATCACATTACAGTCAACAAACCACGTGCTACAATTTAAAAAAGCTTTTAGTTTTTAATTGTATAAAGTTAATTTAAAATTATTTGATATTCACCAGTTACATTTTCTCACCCCAAGAACATTAGATGCAGAAAGTTGAAAATTTAAACGTTTTAACTTTCATAATTTAAGTTAGATGAAATGATATATTAATTAGTTTTCACTAGCAAGTTTGCTTACATGGTTCGTATATTTGTAAAGAAAAGGTATTCTAAAATGTTGAATGAATTTTATGTCAACCAAATCATATATTTTTCAAAAAAACGTAAAAAGTTATTTGGATTCTATCCTGTCTAAACAACCATTTAAGTAACCTATTTCTATTCTGGGTCTGGGTGTTTCTGGGTGGTGCTCGTTAGCATTTTACATGACATTTAGGACAAAAAACTGTTATAGGTCTTATTCATTTACGATTGTTTATATGTATAAGAATAAATCAGTTACTATTTAAGAGAAATACAAGCGAAAACCATACAAGATTTACTAAGAAACTAAAACATTTCTCCATATACCAATTATTTCGTACTACGCCGAAAGCGCTGTAATTACTACCCAAATACAAACACAATTAATTCTCTACATGCTACATATTTTATTCTGTGTATTGTGCTCTCTTTCTGCCCTGTGACTTCTCTCTCATTAATTAGTGCACGTAATAAAGTGCGAATGTAGTGCTGTTACGTGTAGGTGATGAATAAGTGAGTCTAAGTAAGGACGAGTGTGTGTAGTGTATGGTACAAAGTTAGAGCGCAAAGCGTTTTACGATGTTTTTTTTATTCATAGTGACTAAAGCGAAGCCGTTTTCTTGATGTTGTGTAGTGTACAGCAACCAGAACTTTATTAAGAATAAGAAGTAGGTATTTAGTAAATTCAGTCAATTCGGTTCATCAGTACTTCAAAGATAAAATTTAAGAAGGAATTAAATATCATAAAGATAATAAAAATTGACACCTAATTAATTTTTAACTCCAGATTTAAGTATGCCGGGGCTATGTTTATTCAATTAACTTTTTTTATACCTATTTCTAGAAAAGGCAGTACCTGCGTTTCGGCGGAAGTAGTTCACACTAGTGAAGTACTGTGTATGCCGTCTGACTTATATACATATGAGTCTACTATCTTTATCCAAAGTGGCTACGCAATAGAATTCACCTAGTATCTCTGTTCTATATGCATTTGGATACAAATTAATCTTCGATCTGATTATCAGTACATTTCAAAAATAATATCATCATCACTACAACATAGTGGAAAAGAAATCGCTTTCCACTGTCTGTCTTAGATCTTTAAAACTACGCAACGGATTTTGATGAGGTTTCTTTAATAGATAGAATGATTCAATAGAAAGGTTTATATATAATTTAAAGCATACAAAGCCGCGGTACAAAGTTAATTGATATAATATAAAAATGCGAAGACGCTCACACTTATAACTTAAGTTTTACACCTGTTTGCCACTTACTCTGCTAACGTATGGAAACGTGCTTCCAACGCTTATTTAACGTAATGGTTTTCTATTAAACCGTTCAGTTTGCTAACGATTGGGTTTCGGAGTAAAATGTTATGTTTACATATATATTACACTTATAATTATGATTAAGTCTTCTAAAAATGGTGTTTTATAATGGTGAATTATTTAACTTTTATAAGTGACAAGGCTGATTGTAATTTATAAATAGGTTTGTCTATATTATGAAAGTTAAGTACTACTAAATTCAGGTTTGAGTGGGGTGGCTATTGCCTTCAAGAATAACAACTAGGTTACCAAAAGAAGTTTCTATTCAAGATTACTTATTATTGTATTTTCAGCGATTTGTACACGAGCAATCTATACAAATAAATAACATTGAAGTGTCTGTTTATGAATTCAAAATAACAACTTTTTACCCAATGCATATGGCATTGGGTAAAAAGTATACACGATAGTTAAAACAAAAATGTAATTTAATTTTTTTGTCAGTCTGTTTGGCTGAGGTAATCTTCTAAACGGCTGGACCGACTTTGACGGAACTTTAATAGAAGATAGCTGAGTGTCTAAGACGTAACATAGGCTACTTTAATTTTTGAAAAAAAGCATTAGCGCGCTCTCCACGCGCACGCGGGGCCCCCTCGCGGGAGACTGATTTCGGTTAGGTTTAAATATTTACTCCTTTGTACTCCGCAGTGATCAGCTAGTAATGTATAAATAAATTCACTCATAAGTGTTATAATAGAGTGCGTGTGACGTCGCATGCCTTTGAAGTCTCACTAATTGGAGGCTTTGTGACTTACAGTGGTGATTATCTTATTAAGTATACGCACATAATGACGCTAAGCGCGTTGATCTTAAGGCGGCTTCCAACAGTGCGTGATATTGCGGATTAATAGAGACGACTTCGCATAAGAGCACGTGCGATTTTATCCGCTACGAATGATCACGAATCGGTAATTATAACGTTGTAGTTAATTATTTGTAAGATTGTTCGTAATTTTGTTAATTTATTTAAAACTAGTTTTCGCCCGCGGCTTCGTTCGCGTTAAATATGAGATTTGTATACTGTATACAATGTACGTAGGTTGGAGCTATAAACGTTACTTTTCTATCCCTCGGGAGTAGTACGTTTTTTCAGGATGAAAGGTACTCTATGTCCTTTTCTGGACCCGTTACTATGTGTGTGCAAAATTTCGTAACGATCGGTTGAGTAGTTAA
>DWPV01001328.1:0-21324 GCA_018251915.1 Urbanus proteus proteus | reverse complement strand
ACCCTTTCAAACAAAAAAAGAATCATCCAAATCGGCTCACAGATGACGGAGATATAGTGGAACATCCATAAAAAAAATAAAAAATACAACCGAATTGAGAACCTCCTCCTTTTTTGAAGTCGGTTAATGAAATTATTATTTTTTGTCTGTTTGCCTGAGGTCTTTCACTGAAAGATAGCTGAAGGTCTAAGGGCCTGTACACAAAACTGCGATGCGCGTCTCAAAATTCTGCGAGCTCCCTCGACGCATCGCAAAAAATTGCGAATTGATTCGCATTGTGCATTCCTGCGACCCCATTTTTAGTTCGCTCTGAGACAGTGTGTGCACGGTTGCCAAATTAGAGAGATAAATGAGTGAGATGGGATATTTGTATGAATTTTATATGTTCAGGGGTATTTTTAGGGTTTTTGTGAATATATAATATTCTCAATATAATAGAACAATTCAATCCAATAATAGTCGTTCAAATATCATTTTTTTACCTATCAAATGACTTCGGACTGGATGACATATAGTGTATTTCACTACTCTCTAATGACTTGCATCCCTTCCTAACTTTGTTTTTAGTCTGTGCTTCCTACAACTATAGCGTATAAGATAATTTATAAACAGAAAATTAAGAAATATTACTACATATTACTTTTATTTCATATATTATTTTTATTAAATATATTTTTTGTTCGGTACGGTTGACGGTTGTCGAAGGAATGGTCACCCTGGGAGACGCTGTGCCGCATGATATCACATTGCAGCAATACGTGTCGCAATTTTCTACGTTGCGAATTCACATCGCGTCGCATCACAGCTTTGTGTATGAACCTAAGGCATATCTCAGGCTACTTTAATTTTCGAAAAAAGCATTAGTACACTTCATGTGTATTCGGACATTGTCATGGGAGAGTAGGTATAACTGCGGGGATCACCTAGATACTAATAAACACAAAATAAAAACTCAATATGGCCCTACCACCACACTTATTCCTACCCATAAACCAGAAATCAGCCGTACAGAAGGTAGTGTTCAACGGAAGGGCTGATTTTGGCTGAAGCCGATTGTTCGGCAATCACCACAACCTTCTGCTGAAGCCGTAGTTGAAGCTTTGGTTGGACACTATTTGAAGGGAAATATAGTTAAATGACGTGTTCTAGGTGGACTACTTATTCATTTACTACTCTTACATTGCAAAGTTTGATACTTAAGTTACACATATTTCTCTTTCCGGTATTTGAAGAAGGTTAATTATTAACAAAACTTGTAACTATTTCACTTATTATGAAGTTTATTATAGTGATAGGAAATATGTGTATTTTTGTTCAATATGATGAAAATCTTACTGTCTAATCATGTTGCCTAAAGTATGATCTTCTCTGTTCACTGTAAATATAGCAGCGTTTGTTACTTTCGTATCATCTTCTTTCTGAACCCTGCAAGTAACATACAATGTGTATGAGTAAACATGAAAAATGAATTTGTTTCAAAAGTAAACGGATCCAGGTAACGAATTCAATACTCACTTCTTTTCACCATCATACAAGAGAAATGATTCGAATGTTGGAGGCGCATTCATATTGTGTTTTTAAGGTTGCTTCTGAAGTTAAACTAAATCAGATAAATACGTTAATTAATGTAACAAACGACAAGCTATTTTAAAGTAAATTAATACGTTAATAACACCAAAATTACAAAATTTACAAAAAAAACTTGGAGTTGAACTTGCCGAATAATATGTCAATTTTGACATTACAAATGCAACAAATGACAATGACAGTATTTATGGATACTGCAGATGTAGTTTAAAAGGCAACATAAATAACTGAAAAATTCAGCCAATCAATAAATAATCATTGAGTTGTCTATGGAAAACACCAATAATCAAAGGAATATTATGCGCAAGTAATATGTAATAATAAACTGCTAGTTATGATTAAGCTGATTATAATTATATTAAGATTAAGCTGTTTGTATTTTTATTTTCACGCAAACTATAAACGGTTTAGAAAATTTGTTAACTCTACACCTAAAGGCCTCACCACACAAGCTATTTACTTTATCGTGAGGTCGCTGGAACTCAACTAAATTTAAGTGGATATACTATAATAAATTAGTTCACACTGGCCCTGTGTATGCAATTTTCTTTATCAAATTTATTGGGTATAGTTCATATCCCTTCAATCATTATACTCCAAAATCGACCTGAATGAGATTGTGCGACCTCTAAAGGGTTAAAGAGGAATTTGATACAGGGATATTAATGTCCGTTTTTTATAGATGAAACGATAAGGTCTATCTGATGGAAGTACCATATTACATTCCAGCATGCTACTTGCCAGCACCAGAGGAGTTAAAAATGAATCGCCGGCTCTAAATGGCGTATCTAGCTAATCGTTTAATAACAAGCTTAGCTAGCGCTAGTTTAATTAGGTAGAACCGACAGTTTTTTAGATAAGTCAGGTGCATATTGTAAAATATTCACAGTACAAATCTAGCTCAGGGTTCAAAAAAGTAAAAGAAATTACAGCAGAAAACACCGTTTATTTTATAATTATGAGAGAATTTCAGATTGATAACCTACAATACAGAATATGACTATAAAACCAATCTAATTCGAATTTTACAAGGTGTCCAGAATGTCACTGTTAATTCGTAATACAATATATTGAGTTTTAACCACAATAATGATGACAGTTTAATCAGTGTTCCTTTACAAGAAGATTACAAGAATTTTGCCATTAAAAGGGATACGATTTCAAATACAAGTTTTTGTAATAAGTCCTTATACACAATTATACATACAATTAACTCATTATTCGAACCGTACTAATCTATTTCAACACTTTTGGCTAAACTAAATATTATGTATAAAACAACATGATTTAAAATAATTTATAAACTCTATAATTTTAATGTTTCACATCATTCAACGCCAAGCAACATCAAATAGTTGAGAGAACAAAGCACGAATTGTTTGATAAATTTATGAAGATTAAACTACAAATCGAAGTCTAGCGACTCTACTGGTAAACCATAAACATTAGCCCGAGTTATTCGATATGAAAGCTACTCGGCACATATCCGCGGTCGCCCCAAGGGCTCTCGGGGCGCTCCCACGGGAAACGTTAAGCGTGAAACGTCTCCTACAAAGTTGCGGTACTTATGCAACAGCAAATATCACATTTTGACATCATCGTTAACATGATGCTCCGATGTTGCGTAGTTTTACATTATATTATTCTAAGAGTAGATAAGTCGACAGTGATCGAAGATTGCAAAATATAGGGAGACTATTTCGTCAAGAAAAAACTAATAAAAACCAGTAACAGGGAAGCTGTTAAGACCGAATTCATCTAGGTTATCAAGATCCTTATAATATATTTTGTATGTTCGTTGTCCTATAAATTCATCAAGCTAGAACTGATAAAATAGACAAGTTACCTTCAAGAATCCCCTTTTTGTAACTGGTTTCGAAATAAATCTTTACATAAAATGTCAAGTAAAATTACATACAGTGGGGATTGAAAAAGAAAAACTAGTTTCGGAGGATACAAATACACAAGGAATAATAAACAATATTTAAAAAATAAACCTGTAATTAAGCTTAATAAATTACACTGTTTTATCGGTTTACTTTAACACTTACTAGCTATTATCTGTTAATGTAATAAAACGCTATAAGAATTGACACATAAGTATATAAACTATACTAATCGTGTACTTATACAAAATTAGCAATCCAATAACAATATGCATACTATTGATTATGAAAATATCTATGTTACGACAAAGATTGAGACTTTAGAACGCACAAGGTGCCGATTAATCGCAGAAGACGTAAGCGTATCAACGCGGAAATCATGGCTCCGTAGCCAGGGCTCCCTCAAAGACATCAAATTTGAACACGAGAACGTCACTTACAGTATAGGTACGCTAACTAATAACAGAAGAATATAACTGCAATATTAAGATTAAGATTATCGGAATAATAGAGATCATCGAAAGCTGACTAAAAGTCGGTAATGCCTACACTAACATTAGAGCGAGGGTCGGGCGGCGGTCGCGCGGCGCGCTCGCCGGCGACGAGTTGTGCGAAGTGTTCCGCCGCCGTCGCGGGGCTCGGTGTCGGTACGGCCTCGCTTCGAGACTTACAATATACTTACGCTACTAACATGACGAGAAGATGCATCTAGCGAGTGTCGCGGGGGACACGGTACGCGCAGGGGCGAGGGCGTGCGCGCCGCTGTCGGCGGACAATTGACTGGCGAGTGAAACGCGATTCATTCCCTTTATAATGAAGCTACTGAGAAAAAGGTAATACCTAATTTCTCTACCGTTACGAAGGCGACTAGATGAAAACCTACTCTTAAGGATAAAAATCTAATTATACTATAAATGTTAAAATTAACATTGCTTCGTGTCCTTACTTAAGCGACCGCTCGCGGCGCTTCGGGCGGTGAGACGGGGCACGCCGGGGGCTACTCTTAGTGCCGTTATCTCTCACCCGCCCCGCAATTTAACAATTGCCATCTACTACCATTTGAACCACCTCGCAAGTATTAATTATTAATATGATATATAAGAAAATTCTAATTAATATCAATATATTGGTGCTTCAATTGTCGGGCGATATATGTATATCTACAACGTATCATTGCAATACGAACACAAAAGAATCAGGATAGACGTCTAAAAGTCCTATCGCTGAATATTCGGGTCAGTAGATATTTTCAATTTATTAAAAAATTTACCCTAGCTAAAACGGCTACTTTATATTTTACTGTACAACGAAGAGCGTCTTAAATGTTAATAAATTAAATAATAATAAATATGGATAATTCAACCATTCGACAAAGAACCAGATCTAAAGCGACAACTTTTTATGTCTGCACGTATTACACTATTACATTGAAAACTCTCACTGTCCATTAACGTTACACTCACAATAACAATTAATTTATTATATAATAATGTTAAAGTTAACTAAACAACAACTGCATCTACTATCACACATTCGAAATTTTAAAACAATTTTACAAATTGTAATCAAATATCATTATTGCTACGGAGACTGCACGCGGCGCGATATGCTTCGTGCGGTGGCGGCGGCTAACGTAGTCATCTCACACAAACACACACACAGACACTCACAGAAAACAGCCAACCAGATCCAAAATACAACTGAATTCATCGTTCATCATTTGCCTAACAAGAATTGCAACAACCCGGTACAATGACAGCTATGTCATGCGAGCCGTAAAGTATCTATTGCCAAACAAAACATTTCCATGACTTATTTCGCTATCCGGAACTTTGGATATAGACATTAGCTGCGAAATCACATTATAATAATTTTATTCTACGATACTCTAATAGGTATTCATTATGCAACGCGGAAGTATTTCGATAACCGATAATGCTCAGATAGAATTGATATTAAGCGTAAAGCTAGAGCACAACTTAAATACTAAATGACTGCATCTACGCGACCGAAGCCCTTATGACATGCTCTTAAAGTAGTTATGAAGATTCAATTCCACTACATTTCGGACCCGTAAGAACTCTTGGAAGGGTTCCAATATTTTTTTATTAGAAACATGACATCTTAGAAAATCCAAGCCAGTTGGCAACCATACACAGCTACATATAATTAAACTAATATATATATTTGTACTGTTGCGTCGCTCTGCCGGCCGCCACCGCACCCCCTACATTAAACGCGTGCTGCCACGTCGGGCACATACGGCTCGACTTTCATAGAGTGCCCACACACAAATCGATTGAATAATCGAATGTCAATCGTTAGTGGTTACCACGATATATATTAAATTCAATCATCGATTGACGACGATTCAATCGATTGATATCCACCAACAGTCAAAGCTACAACACCGATCGAACGAAGTCGATCAAGAGCATCGATCGACGATCGATCGATTGGTGTGCGGGCGCCCTTACGTACCCAAAGGTAATCCCTAAATGGCTCACCCCTCGAATATACCGAACCACGTTTCAAACGCAGCTATTCTGACATTTTCGACCCACTTACATAATAATGGTGCGACCACCAAAATACTGATCAAAGACTCGCAGCGTAGGTACGTGTAGATTTGTAATTTGTCCGTCGGTGCTACTATCTATTAATTACAACATTAATCGACATGGTTCCGCGATATCGCTGAAACGTTTAAACGATACATCCTTAACTTATACGAATATTGAAGATCGATACTATAATATCATATATGAACGGTACATCTTTTCTGAACAACGATATTTAACAGAAGCTATTCAATTTGCTTAGCCAACATTACTGAAAATTAGATACGAGTACAATTCTAAGTCCACCGGCGTATTTATATGTTGGTACACCTTATAGGATATATAGTTCTGCAGCGGATATTTGGAAGGTCAGAAAAGATCGATTATATATTTGTATGCATCAACTACAATATGTATTCACTACATAGTCGTGGATAATTGTGATCTAAAACAATTAGTTTAACGGCGGTGCTTCATCCTTATGCAACCTTCTGAATACCGAATGGGATTTAAAAAAATATTGTAATTTAAAAATACTAGGAAAATAATATAAAAATTCTGCTTTGCGACTTAACACTATTCCTTTACAACTAATTGCCGTGTACAATATTGAGAACACAGATGGAACAATATTTAGAAAAGATCAGAAAGGTTGCACGAAGAGTGGGCACATGGCAATAAATGATACCTACTTATTATTTGATATTAGAGCCAACATTGTGTTACAAACCGGCCAATAATCTGACTATTTGGTACTCGAGTACCAAATTCAACAATGACAGTTACAACACAGCTAAATACTTGTCCCAAGGGGAGCGATAAACATTCAGATACTTAGAAAATATGTAGATTGATACTGTTGTTCTTGTATCTATATTCGAGTTGCATTTTTGCGATAGTTCGCTCGGCTGTTTGCAGGCAGGATGCAGGCACCAAATAAACGCGATTGTTTTCTTTGCTTGATGGTCCTGTAATCACAACACAAGGTGTAGCTCGCCAAATAAAGTTCACACTAGATTGTAGATACAAATAGCGTAAGCTTACTTGGCATTATTAAAATACGTGCTACTGCTATAGTTATTCACTTTAATAAGTCGTTAGGTAATATCTGTACATTATCTGGTTCCACTTTTATTGGATTGTTAGTTTATTACAAAGAATCTGGTCGTAAAGGGAAGGAAATCATAATTATTAGCGGCCAAGAATAACTTTTACCCTAAACTTTGATAATTCTGGGGCTGTGGGTTGTTTGGAACTGATACATTACCCGCCTATTTTTATGTTAGCCAAGTGCATAAGTAGTTATAACCATGACAGAGCCCTTCTTGTTATTACATTTTTAACCAATTTCAAAAAAGGAAAAGGTTCTCAATTCGGCTGATTGTTTTCCTCAAAAGCTATAATACTAGTACCTACTTTATGAAGCGCGTGTTAGACAAAGCACCTAACATTAACCGGCTTTTGCTCCTACGATCATATCCCGGTTGTAACAAAGGTTTACAAGACCTCAATCTCCGTACAGCTCTTTATACATTTTATGTCTACATATTGGATTATAAAACAGTACTACACCCAATACTAAATTTATCCTAGACTAATTTCACTCTTTATCATACTACAGAAAAACAATTTTTCGTACCTATCTATGTATATCTTCTAGCATAAAATAATCTATAGGTACCTACTTTTCGAAATAAGTTTTAAACTATTATTCATAATTATATATATTCTATCATTATTATTGCCTACTCCCCTGCCTATATATCTCGAAACTATTATTAATTATATTATACAGTTCAAGTGAGTATAGAGATTCAGAATTATGTTGTTTATTGATTGGCAAATGATGTCGTCGGGTAATATAATATTAACTGCATTATCAATTTGTGTATTTCAGTGTGGCTTATAAAATACGTATGCTTCTTTTAGATTTCTTTTTGTCTGTACTGTCTTTATGTCTGTACTTAAAATGAACAATAGTCATAGTCACCAAATAATAAGACGAAGTGTGAAAACGTGTTATAAAGAAGGGAAAATTATTATGGTTATAAAAAATAAAATTTGGTTTCTTGGGAGTAAAAATTTAAATTTAAACAGGTTTATATCTCATATATTACAGTTTCTGTGGCGTTTACAGCCAAAGATTTTAAAAACGATGGCTTGTAAAATCGAATCTCCTTTATATAAAAAACTCACATTTAAGAATTGAGTTCAGAAAGCAACTTATTACACCATAAGTATTCAGATGTTCTATCAACACTATAATAATTGATCATCAACAACCATAAATTAATACATATTATAATACAGCATTTGGTCAGAGTGCAGGCGGTGCAAAACGCATATTTAAATAATATTTATTTGTATAATAAATATAGTGCATACAGTGAAGATAGGAAAAATGTGTTGTCTATAATAAAATATAAGAGAAAATTGTGTATCTATTATGAAATATTTTAAATCATCCATAAGCGATGGTGCTATAGAATGATGTGAAAATTGGGTGTTTGAATTGTCGTAAGACGATCATGAATCTCTGTATGAAGTGAAGTTTGAACGGCCAATTATTCGGAGAATCTAATAAACATAATAAAATATAAAATAATAAATAGGTATAAGTATATTTAAAGAAGTTTCCACTTGTTATGTCATGTTGGTAGGTATATGTATGAATTGATATTTTATGTACCTACGACACTACCTCTCTTAGCACATTATCTAATTAGTATTAATATATAATAGACATAACGAACTAGCCCAGTCATATAACACCATATTAACTATTGTAACCTATACTTTTGATATGGTATATTAGATCACCGAAATTTACATATGTATAATGATACAAAGTACATATATAGCTCACTACATACATGTATAGAATGATTATGCTTGTGTTTCTAAAATGTTATTCAATCGACTCTCGTTCTACGCGCATGATGTTGCCGCATGCAAATTTATTATCCCCAATTAAAAAAATCATGACACAATCAATGTATCGATCACGGCCAAATCTGAATTTCGATTCGAATAATCGTTCGGCACTGGCGATATCGCGTACCATAGTCTACGTAACAAGCGTTATGGTACCTTTATCTATAAATCGATTTTAAGTCATCTACTCAATCATTCGATATAAAAGTTCTAACTATGGATGCGGTCTATAAGTCGAGAGAGTTGCGCGTCAAACCTGCCCCCTTCACGCGTTTAGAAGAACGTGTTATAGACGTAGCCAGTCGCAATCAGGCCGAGCACGAGCAGGCACAGCATAATCATTATCTTCTTCTGCACAATGGACAAACACGACACATATTAGTGGCTAGTAGTGACCGGCGGGCCTCCGGGGACTCCTGCGCCGCGCCCCAGTGATCGGCGTCCAATACTGATTAACTTATCTGAAGTTAGTTAGCGATCTTTAGATCAGTCACCGGATGGAGATCGATCTATTCGTATCAATGCATCTTGAGATACCTACATATATTATGTACCTACATGTTAAGGTATCTTTAGATCCATAAGAAAGTTAGCAAACAATATTGGACGCCGAGTAAGGCTCCGTTTATATCTACAGACATCAACTGTATCAGACACGGTTGTGGCAGATAGAATCATGTTTCCTATACAATATTTTAATAGACACGGCAATTTTCTGCACGGCCTCGTTTCAACAGATACTTTAATACACATACATTAAAAACATACTCATTCGTCCGCCATGGTACGTGTCTGGTACGATCTATTTACGTAGACATAAACGAACCCTAACACATGATAACCGTAACTGGGACGCGATGTGACCTATAGGGGAACTGGTGGTCCCCGCGCGGAGTCCGGGGGCCCGCCGCGGGCGGAGCGTTACCTTTGAGCATTGGGAGGCCGCGGGCTCTCACATGAAGTAGCTGGACACGTAGCCGACGACGACCAGCCCCAGTACGAGCAGACACACTAGGATCATGATCTTCTTCTGTCGAGGCGAATGGCGGGCATGCAACAGTACGCTTTACACTTGTCCGAGCGCACGGGAGCGCTTACCGTTCGCGATCTCACTCACTACACGCGATGTTACCGATGTTACCATCGAGGCTTCGTTTCCCATTCATTCGTACGTGCGTGCGTCATTTGCCTTTATGAATTGAACCGAGGAAAATAAAATAAAAAATAATAAATCGAAATGAAATAAATAAATGTAATTTCTCCAAATTATAAACATATTTACATCTTGAGTGAAAACTTGATTACAGTTTCATAAACGTCTTCGTATCGTCCCGGCCTCGCGTGGGAACGTTTCAACTCTTAAATTAATCATATTCTATGAAAGAATAATACAAAAAGAAAACTCTTAATAGTTTTAACGTTAATTAAGTAATCGTTTTTGATAATGGCATTAAATTATATTTTACAGTCTTTCGATTAAATAAATAGGAGTGCGAGCTGCTGTTAACTTCTTACACATTTAGTAGCAAGTAGCGCTTATTACTTATATCAATTAATTCTTTACAATCTCTCATAACAAATATTAATCACATGAATATAAACAAGAAACAAGTATCACCATAGGCGTACCCAACTTTTGGGTTGATTCCGCGGACAAATGAGATTTTTTGTAGGTTGCCAAAAAATGTGGTGCTCTGGTGAAGCTGGGCCATGTAGACCAGCAGCATTCCTCCTTGAGTACGCCCATGAGCATACGTATGATAACAATAACTGTGCGTTTGTATATGGCGGATCCAAGGGAAGTCGTCGGTCTTCCATAAAAAGTGTTCATTTTTTTTTCAAGAGCTTACTTTCACCACATGTTCATAAAAATCCCCATAGAGAAACAAAAAAAGGATTTCAAATAGATTTTCACCGTTTCGATTAGGTACCGTTTCCCACCTCATGCCCATAAATGCAAAAACCAGTGCTCCATAATATATGTTCTGCTTCCCTCATTAGGTCATCGACTGACGACGCCCTTATACATTTTAACTGATTTATATATTGGTAACTATCTTAACCCCAAAGAGCGCACTTGGATCCGACATTAGTATATTAATACAACGATAAATATTACGAAAAATGCTCTATATAAATGCATTTGCGCTTATACATATCTAAATTCATTTTTAATCAACTAATGTAACAAAGTAAAACATATTACTTATATTTTAATATAACTCGTAAAATTAAACATCCCGTTTGTAACGCAATAACATATCAGGATAGTTTTAAACAATATTTGTGCATTATTAAAAACAGTAAGTATTGGCGAACAGATCTAGATGTAACAATTGTTATAACAATATTTATAAAAAATTAATAGCAAGCACAATATGAATCAATTTAATATTTCTTGTTATAACATTACAAAACATATTATCGTACCAAGAACGAAAATAAGCGATATTATAATATTTTTATAGAATCATGTGTCGTGTTATAGAAAATTAAGAATTTGAAGATTAAAAACACATAGATAACATACGACTTTGTAGTAAAACAATAAAAACAATATATATCTTATCATGTTCGTAGTACATTCAAATAATGTGTTTTTATTTTAATGAAGGTTTGATAACAGTCGCGATTTATACAACAAAATAGCTCACTAATAATATTGTTCTTGTGATTAGAAATATTTGTAACATAATAGAAACAGTTATAGAATATCAACAATTACACAAAATAACTAATGACTATGATTAAAATTTATACTTACAAATAAAATTATGTGATGAAACTAAAGAAAAATCAAATACTGATTAATTATTATTTCAATATCTAGTTCTCGTTGACTAAGTTATATGAAAAAATAATAATTTATTGTACTATATCAATAAATTAACAACATGAACCGTTGATTGCATTTGCAATAGTACTGCTAACGAAAACGTTAAGCGTTCCATCTTAGTCTTCAAAAGTGACGTCTCCGCTAAATAGAAACTTCAGAGTTTTGTGTTTATCAACTATCATCCAGGTTCATTTCATGAATACGAAGTACATACAGTTGTACACAATAATATATGTAATGATCATCACTTCAATGGATTTCACATTAAATTTTCAGATTTATAAGCAGGACCCACAACAATTGAAAAAGTCCTAAAGTGACGCAGTTACCGTATTAGAAAAAGAAACGACAACAAATGATTCTAAAAATTAATCTACTATAGTTCTTGCATGATTTTTAGTTATTAAGTTAGCAATAACATTGTTGTAATTATACTATATCGAGGACATTACTTCACTGATTATACTACTGACTATGAATACACTGCATGATAGTCGACAAACAATAAGGCACCACTGAAAAATACTTTTTCCTAGACAGATTGCATATTTTAATCAAGGTTCAAACAATGCAGAACCAAAAACTTGTACCAAATAAAAGTTACATACAATTTTCAATAACTATTTAAGAACCTACTTGAAACTTGGGAACCTACTTTGTATCTGGAATATTTACAAAATCAAATATTATATATTATATTGTTAATTAAAATTTAATCATGTCTTCGCATTACAATATAAAATTCGTTCACCAACTTTAAATTAATAAAATTAATTCGCAATTTCCATATTATTAGCAAAATGCAAAAATTAAGAATTTATAATTTCTTCAATGTCAATTAGGTATATGTATTTGATAATCTAATCTTCTCTATCACAGTTGCTACCAGATTTTAATGGATTATCATTTATAATATTACCAGATAGGTAAGAAACTTTGAAAGTTCTCAAAATACTCAGAATAATTAAAAACCATTAAATGCCTCGCAAATAAATTATTGTGACACGTTATTTTATGTTCCACGGCTAGTCACCATAGATATTTGGTGAGGCCTTACAGTTCCCAAAAACTAATATTTAATAATCTATTTTATTTATCGTGCGATTGAATCATTGATGTTACAATCTAACAACAACAAAGTTTCAATATGTACAAACGAATTAAAAATTGAAATCTTCGACACAATACACTGGTAACACCAGCTTCAAGCTATATACACACACGTACTTATAATTCTAAAGCACAATCTACTTATTGCACTTTACATATATTGTCTTCCATATACATCGACGGTATGGATATTATTATATCTCCAAGGCTATTGCATATGCTTGGATCCATGCGACGGTACAAGTGAGATAAAACAAACTACATATTTAATTTAATAGTCAGTGTGAATGAGTGTAGTATCAAATACAAATTAAATTATTCGAAAACTATGATTTTATTTTTTGTATTCGTGTCGCCTACAATAAATCTGGACATATGCAATATCTTGGTATTTCCCTTACATTACGAATAGCATTTGCAAAGTACTGCCAGTTTAATTTATACACAAGATTATAAAGTAATTCGAATGTAATTCAATCGAAAAATAACAAATTTACGCGAAATTGTTAAAGTAGACTAACAAGATGTTTCATGTCTGCAACAACACAATATTCAGTACTAATAAATAATCTGGCCAAACATTCACATTATTTCAAGATTAACTGTATCACTATCCCTTTCCACGCCCGTACTAAAGTACGAGATAGAGGTAGGAACGATTGAAAAAAAAATGGTAGTATACAGGTGAAAATTGATGAAGAGTTACGCTAGCGAATGAACTAGATATAACAGTCCTTCCATTCGTTCCCGGGTGACGTCACTACTCCGTTCTTCGTTCGCAGTCTATGAGAGCAGGACTGCGAGGACTATTATTAATATAACCAGCGTTACGGACAGGCATATAACGATGAAGATTTTTTTCTGCAATGACAAAGGAAAAACAAAAACAAAATAAAATGTCCGCTAAGTCATAAACGAAGTAAAGTGCACTCCTATCGCATGATAGTTGATCTATTAATTAATATTTTGATTAGTGATATTAAGGATATGTATTATGGTTATGAATAAAAATTGACATTTACCAATTCTTAAGTCTTATCTACGCTGTCAAGATTGGAACTGGAATTGGAAGATAGGCCATAATAAATAAAAAACTTGTAGAACATTTAATGTTTCGTTAGAACACTTTTGCGATAGGTAGACATATACTTCGTTTATGACTAAGAAAGGGTAAATCTGATTAAAGTGCATCGAAAATTTGATCTCTAATAATGGTCCTATATAATATAACACTACAATATTAAGACCATGCTGGTTTTGTGAATAGTATAGTTAAATAAAATTGTGCGTCTAAACATTAACTACCACCACCAACTTGAACCAATTACATATGCATATGTCTATAATAAGAACTATGATAAGAAAAGTCAATTTTTTAATTATAATCAAATATCAGGTTACCAAATGAACATACGATTTATAATAAAGCATTTTTGACATATGTATACAATTTGGCAGCCTGTATTTGGTTGAATATAAATGGGAATTATAGTGATACTTGAAAATTACATACTACAACCTTTTTTCCTCATGCTCAACGTTCTTTTCAAACACAAAGAGCAAAACTAGACAGCGATTTACACAAGCATCACATGAATATAATATGTGAGGTAAGATGCAATACAATTGTTTTTAGGTTCCAAAATAACTTGCAATGTTTAATAGCATGCCATGGTTACCTATGTTTAAGTGTAATTACGGGTAACGGTAAGTTAACTTAAAACGAAACTATTCAATGCATGTTAAGCTTAAAACAATTTCTTGCGGGCTAGAACCTGTCATGCGTACTCCATGCACACCTACAGATAGAACAAAAATATTGATATACGAAGCGAAAAAATTATAAAGTAATGAGACGCTCATTAGTTTCTGAAGAATGTGTAACCGTATCCGTTATCCGCTCCCATCGAGCAACCGTTGAATGTAGTGAAGTAAGACACAGACACCGAGTACTTAGTCGAGGGTGTTAGGGGGCCAAGGGGCTGAGGTCCGGCCCGTTAGTGGTAGTGTACCTTCCGCGCCTTCGTGGCCCACTTGTAGGCCTGAACGAGTTCCCCGCGGCCCGACTCCACGTAGTCGGTGGTCTGCGTCACGTGGTGCTCGATGCGGTCCACCAGCTCGCCCTGCTCGCGCTAACGCCGGCGCTAGGGGGCGCTAGGGGGCTAGGGGGCAGCGTACGGCCGATTGGTTCATACGGTATTAATACACGTCACCCGCGAGTGTGTTACTCGGACCGACCGAGGCGCTGAACGACAGATTGTTAGATAGAGTTAAAATCGAAAACTATAGAGTGTGACGCCCGAAACGCAAAACACAAAAGAACATCGTATAAGTTGACACACACTGACATACATGTGAGTTACATTTACAATAACACATCCAGTGATCGTCTTGTTACATTTGTTAGTTCGTAAATATAGAGTTACATCGATCGAACACTTGTTACATAATAACGTGTTTTACATGACATTCGTGAGTATAAATGAGTAGAATAAATGTTAGTACAATTAGATACGGTTATTATATAACAAATATCAGCATATACAAGAGGCAAATTACGCACACACCAAATGAAAGTCAAATAAGTGACACACATAGTTAGATTGTTAGAAGTAAAGGTAAGAAGCCCATTACCACCGAGTGTGAGTTTGAGATACATGTAGAGTTAGAAACACAACAGTTAAAGCCAATTAGTGTGAATGCACATAATGATGGTTTGTTAAAAATAAATAAATGAAAACAAAAAAACGAAAACATTGTGTGAACCAATCACCGAATCATCAACGTAAACAAAATGCAAGGTCGAATTAACCGTTCACAATGTAAACAAATCATAACAAATGGACAGGATATGGGGTGGGGGTCGGGGGGATGGGGGGGGGGAAGGAAAAAAAAACAAAACAAAAACGCATTAGCAACGAATGAATCGACACTGGAATGATGACAACTCACCCGTCGAGCTTTGCTCTGATATTTTAGGGCCTTCTTAGTATCTTGTGTGGCGGTTTGGACATAGTCCACAGCGTGTTCTACATGATACTCAATGCGGTCGATCATCTCTCCCTGTATCCATAGGACCTTGTTTAGTTATAGCTTAACTTACTTAACATTAACATTATTATACACACAATAGCAGTAAGCAAATCGTTACGAAAAGTACCAATTCTACCAATAGTCAGGGACAGTTAGGCAACTGTGAAACTCGGGTTAAACTTCATTTTACGCCTCAATAGAAGTACGGGTAAGGGCCTCGAATGAACGATTTTAGGTCAGCGTAGCGCTCAAATATTAATCCGAGCATCCATAACCAATCCAAAATTAAGACATTATATTCGAAAAGGTCGAAGCACGTTACGTTAAACACCTAAGGTCTAATTATAGGATTCTTTATGTATTTATCAATACCTTTTTTATCAATACCTACGCAACAGTCAAATTATGGTACTACTGTAGTTTTTAGTGTTTACCTATTCAGAGAAATACAAACTATAATTTATTCCCCCATCACTTTCAAATAAATCTTAAGAATACATCTTAGAAGACCCTCATCGTGAGTGGCATTCCTTATTTAAGTCTAAGGACATGCTACTCTCGTCTTCTGATTCTTTATGTGCCAATTAAAACGTTGAAGGTTCTACTTGTCAAAAAAAAACATTTGTATGTGTTTTGAAAAGATAGATATAAAATGTGTGACCTGACTCTCCACAAGCATCGCCATGTCCATGAACATGTCGTGCAGCTCGCGGATGGACGTCTCCAGCTTGATGATGTCGGCGTGGCGAGCTTCGATGTCGGCGAGCGTTTGCTTCGCTTGTTGAGT
Organism: Urbanus proteus proteus; assembly: GCA_018251915.1. Taxonomy (NCBI): domain Eukaryota; kingdom Metazoa; phylum Arthropoda; class Insecta; order Lepidoptera; family Hesperiidae; genus Urbanus; species Urbanus proteus. Next base: position 4,590 of record DWPV01001328.1, on the reverse strand, counting down.
CTCCATTATTATCTGGAAAGTTGGTTGAGAGATCGATTTTAGAAGCAGTATTGGCTTTATAGTAGTAAAGTGCTGTGTGGTGTAGGTCTTGAACAGTGTTTTCCAAAGTGGGCGATAGCGCCTCCTTGTGTACGCTGGAATCCTAGAGGGAGGCGGTAAGGGGATCAGAAAAAATTGGGGGGCGCTGATGTTCTTAAAAGGTGCGATGGATTATTTGTAACTTCAGATAATTAAGATTTTAAAGTTCACTGAAATTAAAATCCTCCTACTACACAATAGGCATTCTTATCTAGGGCAGATTACAAATGTCCATGGCCAGTGACCATTCGATGGGTTGCATGTTCGCTTGCTATTGACATAACATAAAAGAAAAAGGTTTAATTAAATTTTAGGCGATGGTAGTATGTTATTGAGTTTTTTAAGTTAAAACAATGTGGGGCGCTACAAAATATCTGACTTTCTAAGTGGGCGCTAGACGAAATAAGTTTGGGAACCTCTAGTCTTGAATATCATCACCCCAGTCTTTTCTGTGCGTAGCGTCATCGCCCACCGAGCGGTCATTAACAGGCATGCCAGTCATAAAGTGTACTGACAGTCACTTTTCAATTGATTTCGCGATTGTACGTCGCAAAATTGTACGCCGCTGATTTTGGCAGTGCGTCACGACATCGTGTATATGCCTATTAGCCTATACGTCCTGTCATATGTAGCGGACTATATTTATTGTCAACTGCTGTGAGATATTACGACGGGACCGTCCTCCATCTTCAAGGATTCCACGTCTATAACACAGTAACAACAGTGAAAATACATTGCTAACATTCTGAGAGCCTTGAGTTGTTCGTCAATTTCAATGTAGCTTTAATAATGGACAAACAAAGGTTAAAAAAAACAGACTTCAGTAATAAAATCGTCTGCTGATGGAGTCGGTAGATAGAAAGCTGAACTCGGCTATAGGTTTTATATGTTATTTTTTAGCTATAATATGTTCGATAATTACTGGTTGCAACGTTTCCGAGTATTGCGTATCGATTTTGAGCGATATGCAATAACCTTCGACATAGTTTAGTAATTGCACTAGCACATGTGAATGTGACTATTGGCTATTATGTTGTGTTTGTTCATTCTGTTACATAGCAAAGTGATTACAAAATTGTTTATAACCTCTATGTAATAGATGTTTTCATACATAATTTATATATTATAGCAAATATTTCAAACCTTTAAATTACCTCTTATGTCGTTTAGAGATCGAAAGCAATCTATGTTATCATATAACCAAACCTATTTCATTAGTGAATTATCCCAGTCAAATAGTCTCGACGAGATGTCGAGCAATCAGCATTGTCTTCTTAGCGAACCTTGTAAATTAACAGTCACCAAAACAAACACATAAAAACCTGTCAATTTGTATGCTGGTCTTTGTGGCCATAAGATAGAAAAACTTAATATAGGTAAGACTAAAAGGTTATTTCTGTTTAGATCGTTAGCCCATCAGATTAGAAGGCGCTGGAATATGACTGTACGGAAGTATTTTTCCGATCTTCAGGTGACTATAAAACGCGAGAATGTTTCCGTTACGGATAGATATTTTTTTAGGTCGTCCGTTACTAGACAGCGCGGGATGTGAAACATACGTAAGTTTCTATACTCATAGCTCCACGGTAGGATTTTCTCATGTGTCGTTGGTGCCATGGACACATACACGAATACACAAACATTCAGACCAAAACAGAAATCTAAATTCATCATTTAGATGTCTTTCTGTCCGGGAATCGAACCGTTCCGCCATGCGGGTCGTCAAAACTAAGTTTAACTCACCCCCTGAGTGAAGACAGCCGGGTTGTCTTGCTCGAGCATGGCCTCGAGCTCGTCATCGGTGGTCGCGCGGCCGGTGATCTCCAGCTGCCGGAGTATCCTGTTTTTGCACCGGTCCCGGTAGTCGGTCTGCGTCCGATTGTACTCGGTCATCACCTCGACGAACTTGCGCGAGAGCGTCGAGTGCTGGGTCTTTCTTATCCTCAGGTCGGCAGACGATTTATTCGAATGCTCCTCCTGTTCGATGTTCTGCTCTATGTCTGTGGAGCGGAGGAAACGACGGTGGTTGTAAAATAGAAATTAAATTTAATGTTGAACGACATAAACAATTTAAGGAACCACATAAAATTCCTAATGCAAGATTTTAATTTTCGTTTATTAAATTAATTAAATATATTTGGCAAAGGCTTGTGGCATTTCCTGCTTTAGCTATGCCTTACAGATTTACCCAAGTGGATTTTGCCATATCCACATATAAGGTCTTATTATGTGACTGTCTTTTGACCACAATAAACGTTACATATTCGTCAAAAAATATGATAAGCTATTAGTATAGTTTATTTTTTTGGCAATTCAGTTAATTCTGTTTTAAAACGCTTTCGTCATTAAGACCAATTAATTAAGGCCCACCTAAAGCACCCACGCATCAAAATTTGACGAAATTATTAAAACTTACGTTTTAATTTTCCTCTGACTTTGTTGGCAGTTTTCTTGATGTCAGCCATGAGGTCTTCCAGTTCATGCTTTGTTTCTGAAATAGAAATAGTCACATATTATACACATGTGAGACACAAAAATAAAGAGCACGTCACGACATGACACGTAACCGAGGCACGTTTGTGGAGCACGAGCATAAAATGCTCTAAAATGGTATAAAATGGGAAAAGCTCTGATGCTTTGCGGTTTGAGTACAAAAGTTTAAAGAACTTTTAATGTTCCATTTACGCTTATGTTCGAGTATCAATTTCAAGTGTATCTTATAACTTCAAACAAACAATTACGACGCTTTATTTTCTGAGTTTATCTAGATGGGTGTCATAAAAATGTTTTTTTTTTATATTTCTTATCATACACATTAAAGTACATGATTCAATTTTCTTAAGCTAACCAGATCACAGAACAAAGATATATTTCATAGAACTTATCATCAATTTTTAGTAAGTTTTTGATTTACGTGTATACTAAAATATTTAAACGATTCATGTAGAGTATGTAGACTTATAATGTACTTAGTAGTAATATGACTCATATTTGTAGACTCGGTTGATTTATATACATATGTATACCCGATAAACAAAATAAACAATTCTCAAGCGCCCAAAAGCTACAAAGACATGGATAGAAAAATATATTAAGTTTATGAATATTTGATTCATAAGAAGTGCTTCTTGAATAATAAATCAAAGCGGAGACTCGACGACAGCGCCTAATTTTGGATTTGAATATAAAAGGAGTAGGACTATTGTAGAAATATCGCTCAGGAGCAATATTCGAAGGGGCCTTTATTATTTCAGAAGACGGATGTTTCCGAACCGTTGAGCAAGTGTGCTCGGTAAAGGTCCCTGGTAACTGGGAGACATAAGTTGTGAAGTCACGTGTCGCATGCTTTAATAACTTGGCCATGTCCCAAGAATTGGCCGTTTTGTTTGATTTACTTACATATCTTTTGCTTGAGTTCACGTTTTAGATATTGCAATCAATTAAATGTACTTATTTATGAGGGTAATAATTCAAGCTAAAAGCTTAAGAGAAGTCAAACTGTTCAATATTGATAACAAATACTCCTTTGGAGTGTAAATGAAAGAGGCTAAAACGCGAAAGGACAGCGGATCAGACAAATTAAAAATAAATCAATATTTACGGAAAATATTCACATGCCCTTCATCGGTGTCATTACAAAAAAATACTGATTACAAGTCAAAAGTTATAAAACGTAGGTGAAAGCCGTAACACTTTTTTAACTTTGTACAAATGACTTAACCACTAAGCCTCTTATACCAAAACCATATTCTGATGCGGAGCACTGATTTATAGCTAACGAAAATCTCGTGAAAATCCTTTAAATGTTATTTAGTGCCAGTCTCCAGGGAGACATTTATTAAACTCCACATGAAGAACTATCTCGGTTGGTTGGGCACAAGTCTCCGGCAATCGGAAGTGGAGTAGGTAATCCTTTTGAGGCAAGCACTGAGACGACGCGAGTACTCACTTACTAAAAGTTCTTTTTAAGAAGCTGCAGTGTCTCTTTCACATACCTACAGTGTCTTATAAATGGACAACAAAATTACACAAGTATTGTAAAAAGCTTTTTGCACCAGCTTTTGTAGTTAAACTTCCGCAACAAAGTTCGAAATAGAATGACGATGTCAAGAAGTTTTTATTGAAGGTTGTACATTCCTTTGTGGGTCGACTCAGTAGGCACCATCTACTATCCATCATCATCTATTTTTGCTGCATAACAACAGTGATCAGCACAGTTATGTTTTAGGTTTGCAAAGTATAGCAAATTGTTGTATGTTTATTTTACTATACGTGAAATTGGATTTTAAAGTTGTCAAGAAAGTAAATCATATTTAGATATAATCAAGTCACGAATCACATTAGTGTGATTCAATAAATTTAATGTGCATTCATACGTTCTCCGTCCTCCAGCTTTCCTTCTATGGTGAGACAATAGATGTCGCTGTACGTATACATGTTATGGACCAAGTGATAAATGCGGGCATTTTTCATAATGCCCGGGCATTATGAATAATGACAGTCTGTTTTGGG
>DWPV01001327.1:0-21326 GCA_018251915.1 Urbanus proteus proteus | reverse complement strand
TTTTACTTTTTTGTGACTAGGAAGTCGGTTTTATTTTTTTGTTAAAAGTTATAGAACTTCGAAATCAACATGGCCTAGCCTTTGTTTGCACGCCACCAGCTAACTTGAACGTCTCTGGTATATAAGACACAATTAAATACATTGTAGGGCCTAGCTGCCAAATTAAAACTTCGGGAGAAGCAAGAATTTCGTGTGAGCTGATCTCCAGGTACGTAAATAAATAAAAAAATATGTATGTATTTCATAGGCGCACTATTGCACACAATGCTATGTCCACAATAGCTCGCCCGTTTGTTTTTTTCCATTGACACACAAAAACTAATCCGTTTTATGAAAAGGTATTCCGAAATTCCGTCGCGCGCATGACTATCGGGGTCACATAACAAAGAGCGAAGTGTAGAAGTTTACAGAAAAATAATAACATTTCTTGACAAATATCGGTATAGTTAATATGGATAAAGCAGTCCTTATTCATATAGACTATATGGTGGTATGTATAAATATTACGGTCTTCATGATTATATTGATCAATTGTCTCCAAAAACAAACATCGATATCATCTAAAAAAACATTGGATATAAAAGAAGCGTAGGAAGTCTAGAAGCTCATAGTTGTTGGGAAAGTAGAAGGCTAGGTTCTTCTTATAAATTGTAATGTATTCTGAACGGTATACCTTTAAGGGGCTTATAAACATAATTAAGGAGTTGAAATTGACACAAATTTGAAACAAATTGTTAATTATGAAATAAAAAATAACAAATCTACCAGTAGGTATAATATAATTCTGTAAAGATAAATGCCAATTGTCAACCAAAGATAGCGCAAGATAAGAGCAGTAGCTCAGCCTCTTCAAATGTTAAGTAGAAAACAATTTACAAAACTTTCTCGAACCTAATTTGAAACTTGTGATAAGCGAACAAAGTTCATTATATATAAAGGGTGTTTAATTTAACTACATATAATTATCAGATCGGAGTAGGTTAAGCTGTCATCATTAAGAGGGGTTAAGCGACAGCTGCCAAGGCCACCCAACGATTTGGGAGGCAGCCAACATCTTCAGCAAAGCCTCTCTAAGCGAATTGTATACGATTGTCTACGCCCTCCCTTCTCAATTGTCTACATCTCGTCAGTAATAGTAATATGCTTATTATAATTATTAAGTATAGAAGCATAACTTTATAAAATATATTTTAATCTACCCTTTTGTAGTCCATTGCTGGACAAAGGCTTTCCTAAGGTCTTTGCCAATGAGAGTTTGATGTTGATCAAAACTAATACCATATGGCAAAGATACACCAAATAAGTTATAATATATGATTAGGTTAATAACGTAATGACTAATGATTACATGGTAAATAAAAGTAGCAATCATCTATGATTATATAAAAAAAATCGTACTTATTATACTCTTGTAAAAAATCTAAGCCCTACCTACGACATAACCGATGAAGTCGAAAAACAACAAGAATTCCAGCAACAGCACTTTGAAAAACTACATGGAAAACACGAAGGAATCGCAATCGAAACTTCGGTTCTTTATAGAGCTTCGAAATCGACATGCCCTAGCCTTTGTTCAAGCTAGCTAAAAGGAACTTAGACTTTTTATACGTTTACTTTGAAACACCCACGAACTCGGGAAGAGCAGACAAAAAACAAATAAGTCTCGCTTCTATAGTCCGCACATTCAGAGACTGGCTTATGGCATGCCTGTGCCTTATGTGAGTCAGGAAAAAATCAGATCAACGCTTTAGGCATTTCCTAAAGAATAAACTTAGGATTTTTAAACGACGACGCTTTTTGGATGAACTTGGTATAGTTCAGGTGTAGATCGCATTTTATATTGCTGTTGTAAGTTATAAATATGACAGTACCATTTAATCGAAACATTATTAGTTTTACCACTAGTAGTTTATCAAAAATATATAGGCTTCTGCGTAAAAAATGAAATATCGTAAGCACGTACGAGTACAATTCGTATATGACTGGAGAGGGATCGATAGACCAAAATAGTTAATACTTTCTTATACATGACAAATTATATTAGTACGTGATGATTCTAGTATTATTTTATTTACACTTACAGTAATTTGTTTGAAACACATAAAATAAATGATTGTTCAAATTGGTAAAAATACCCAAACCACCATAAGAGAATACCGTTAACGTAGCCGCGATTCTGCGAATGATAAAAAAAATCGAAAAGCAAATAACGATGTCCGCTTCTGTACGAAATTACGATTTAAATTATGAATTTATCACACATATGTCGCAGATCCAGTCGGTGTGTCCATGTCATCTGTTATCTTGAAAACGAGCAAGCCTCCCCAACCCCCGGGGTGGATCCTCCCGCGCTACGCCCAAATCCTGTGATATATTGGGAAAAGAAATGGAAAATAATAATTAGGTTATCATTAGATAATTGTTCAGCGTTCTATAAACATTATTATATCAATAGAGCGAAGCTTTTTTCTTTGAATTAAGACGATTTTGGCCACAGCCTACAACGCTTGTCAAGTGTGGGCAAGGAAAAGTTTAACATGTTTAACTTATTTATATAACTGGTATTTTAAAACTGGCAGAATGAGTTTAATTATGATATGTTTCATCGTCGTTTTTAATTTTAATACGAAAAAGAATGTCTTGAATTCGAACCACAGAACCACCAATTTAGAGGCTTAATTTATACCACTATGATCAAAACTAGAAAGATAAACATATTTATATATTCCTAGCACATTCAATGAGCCTTAACATTCCTAGAAAAGGCTTCTACCCTAAATTCACCCCTTTGATGTTCTCGTGCACCCTCTGACCTAAAAACACTGATTAAGGATCTTTTCTACAATTTTGCCTAAATTTATTTTGTCCAGAAAAACCGAAAATACCGCGGCTAATCCCATTACGCGTCACTGGAAGCCTGGTAACTTAGTTTAATAAAACGAACTTTTTTTCTATTAGCTTATTTACAAGGCACCTAGGCCTTTTACAATATTTGAGTAATCTCTAACAAAATCTTAAATTTGATTAAAATAACGTAAAATAGTGCCTTAACGTTTGATTTAATACATGTATACATTTGAGTACATAAAAAATATTTTTAATATTGTGCAAAGATTGAGAGTAGAATGTTATTTTATTATTATTAAAAATGAAATAATGGTAAGGAAATCGTTAAGTAAGTAAAGGGAGTCGTCGATACGAGATCTAATATTTAAATTGGTTTAAATAAGTTTCAAAATGTTAAAATTCTTCATAAAGTACCTACTACAAAGTCAGTAAATTCTAATATTGAGCCCAAATCGAATTTCAAGGGGCTGCATTGAAGTAATTGGCTTCAAAGTCTTCAAGAACGATTTAAGTTGAATTGCTCGTTTACAAGGGATTTAGATGGTGCTAACTTGAAGAGCTTTTCATATCTCGGCCATTAGTCGAGCCACACAATAAAGTTAAGGATAAAGTTATGAGAGTTAATCGCAAATAATAGAATTATAACTAAATCAACTGAAAACAACCATAGTTACTTAACGTCAAGTGTTTATGTTGCTGAGTTGTGGTTTAAGGATACAAAAGTTAGTTAAGACCAAAAAAATAACAGGTTCTGATATTTTCAATTATGAGCTTTTGAATGAAATGTGTATGATTGAATTAAAACCTTTATTTGCGTAAAATTCTACCTAAATCATCTACTTAAGTACGTAAACAAAAAAGGGTAAATTAAAAAAATGCTTGGATATTTTGATATCGAGCTAATACGCTAATCAACATATAGTTTTTAAAGCAAGAACAAGCAGACATTCCAATTTTCGTCTTCAAATACATCACTTCCTCTCGTCCCATGTTGCAGGAGATGATTAAATAACATAGTGCAAGAAACGAGCAGCAGCATCTTCCTGTGTAACATGACCTACTGTGGTCACGCGCATGCCAGGCTGTAAGACTATTAGCAAAAACCTCCTTTAATGGAGACTTACGTCAAAATAGTACATTACGATACCGGTGATCTGAGTTGCTTATTACTGCACGGCGTGAAGTTAGCAACTTAGATAGTTAGGCAACTTAGATCACTAGTATCGTATTTTATTTTATAGTAGGTACGCGTGACATAAGTCCGCTCGCACGCGGATAGGCGTGCGTAAGGTGCGTGCTTAGGTCACAATATGCTATAAAAGTCTTTAAAATGCTGATGGATGGATAGGTGGTATAATGTAATACCTATGAGTGTAATGATTACACAATTATCCCGCTACTCGATCAGCATGTTCCAGTTTGCACGAACGGTTGTACTGGCTTTATGTAAATGACCATAATTAAAGTTAATGTGGCGAGAAGGGAAAATATTTACTAATTAACATTAGCTTTAGAATTGCTTTTCCACATTACCACAAAACGATCGTTAAATGTAAATGGCTTTTCTTTCGTGTTGAGCATTATTATGCAACATTATGAGGTCTTTACAACCAAAACGTTAGTCGGTGCAACACTAACTTAATCTTAAATCAACATTATTTGAAGACAATATTTATTACTTCCAAGTGAACATCTATGTGTCATCAACGTGCATGTGTGTGTGTTTTTGCGACCTTTGACCTTGAATTACTCACGTGTCTTACATAGAATTTTATGAGACTTTTCAGACAATTTTCAGGACGCCCAAATAAACAAAAATTTTACTTGCGTTCTCTCATTTCGGAGTCTAATGCTAAATTGACTGAGCTATCAAACATTATCCCTGGAAAATAACAATAAGTCTATTATTATTAATCTAAGGTGAGCCTTTTCTCCATTAACATGCTTTAGTATCTACGCGTTAGTACAAAACGAATGATTTTAGACGTTAATCTGATATGAGTTATGTATGTAGAATTAGAACAAAATTCGTAGAAAGAAACAAACTGACATGTAAAATGTCGCAAGTTATCTGGGACTTGGTTACATTCTGACGTTTTTAGTGGGACCTTACTTCCTTATGCTATAAACAGCCACAAGTTCATACAAAACGGTTGTCAAGGCCAGACGGCACCGAATATCTGTTTTGAATGGAACGCCTTGCATGCAGCTAATTACATAGTACTTGCAGAATACTGCATTTATAATGGAAGATACTTCGTAAGTTGTATAACTCCGATTAAATGCAACTACAGTGAAAATTAATTTAGTTAATCTTTGTACATTATTAATATGAAAATCAACAAAAGCTTGCGGATTTTACCAATGTACGGAAATTTCTTATTAACATTTTAATTTTATCAACGGAGTGAACAAAGCATCGGTAGTCATTTTTACGTAGGTGTGCAAATGAGCATGCAATCCTATGGATGCAGATAAGATCACAGTCCTGCCGAGGCCGGCCACAGATGCATTGCTACCCCTACGGACAAAATTTGAACGGCTCTGGTAAGTATGTCTCCCTTACCACACCCTTCAAACCAGAACACAGTGGAGCCGCGCTGTTTCTAGGCACAAATAGATGTGGCGGTGGTGGTACCAGTGTCGAACCACAAAGGGCTCTACCACCTTTCATTGTAGATTATTTTTATTCCAGCTATTTCATAGATTTTCATTACCAGCAATGGAACATATCAGATCAAACTACGGTCGTGTGGTATCACATTGACTTGTAAATAATTTGTGGCAAATATTTTACATATAAAACAAACCACAATACAAATGACAGTGGTTAACTTGTAAATATTATATCACTCTATATAAAATGGTAAAATCACAGGACATGAGAGAAAGATCTATCATAGCGTTATTCTAATATCATTTCGCGTATTTAATTATTTTACAGAACGTTTCGTTTCTAGGGTTTTCACGAAATAAGAAAATAAATTCAAGTATATATTATAGTGTTTTTTTTTTTTTTAATTAAAAGAAAAAAGATCAAATCTTTTATTCAAAGTAGGTCCTTCAGAGAATTCTTTTTGAACGTCAATAAAATGTACTACCACTTTACAAATATTTCGTTATAAATAAGAAGCGTTAAAAATCGCCATAACATACATCTTTTAAACCTAGTTATTATAGAACTAGTAATATTCATAAATAAGATGAGTACGGAAGTACAGACACGCGTTTTCGCTTACTTACATACCGTCTACTCCACAACTTGAGACAAAACGGTTGTCAGAAGCAGGCTCGGCGTGTATTTGTGCATTCTGAATGGAACGCCTTTTGTGCCGGTAATTACTCAGCCACTCGCAGAACTGATGGGAGGCTGCTTAGCTAGAGAACTTTGTAGGCTTCGAACTAGACGGGTTTTGAAATAAGTAATATCTTATATTTGATATACATGAGAATCTTCATCTTCGATTATACAAACAACAGTAACTATATGTTGTCAGTTACTACTGTAACAGTAACAGTAAAAGTTACTACATTACTGTACCTTGAACCTTGCATTTTGAACAAATTACTTCAAGGCTCACACAAATTAATAATAACATTATCTACGCTAAAACGTCCTTATTATGTAGGTACACATTGACAATTTAAAACATCTATGTAAAGGATTATCTTTATGGTAAAGTTGCACAACTTTTCTTTAATGACCTTTCTTGATTAGAGCATTATAGGACCACGTTATGACACGATATGATACGATATAATACTGCGAATCAAATCATCTCAAAAAGTACATATATTGCAAAATTCTCCAACTCAATTCAATTGTGAATACAACCTTATGTATCATATCAAGTAAAACGTAGACAGGTTAGGCTTTATGTAATCTAAATGCTAACCTCTGAAAAGCATAAATGTTCATTAAATATTGAACACTAAGTAGCGACCTTGATATTATTTAACACCTACCTATTACATATGTACCTAACACCTTCGCAACACGTAGGTAATATTATGAGGATCATGACTAGTCTAGGCCCGACACTAACAAATGACTATTATTTCTTTAAACTTATCACAATGTATAACAAAACCTTTTATTAAGAAAAACTGTACAATGCGAACAAAAGGTTACGTAAGATTTTTTGTGTATTAACGGTTATTGATCAAATATGAAAGCGGATTCCTCTAGGCGGTTTTAGTACAAATGGGCACGTTCAAAATGTAAGTAATTCATTTATCTTCCTTACTCGCTTGTTTTGGTTTGGCGCTGCTTTTCGGTAACGGGAAACTTTTAGACCATACGACTACGACGTTACGATAATTTAAGTTTTATGCCTGTTGCAGGTACTACACATGTATAGTATAAAAATGTGTCGTGTGCTAAATTCCTTTGAAATCAAGTGAGTGTAAACACTCGTAGTTTTTAAAAGATAAATGCCTACGTTAACATTTTATTTTGAACTGAAATGTACAAGTACATACTTATATTGGATACGTGTTAAAACAATTTATTATAATTGCCCCAATTATGAAATAAACAAAATACTGAGAATAGCAAAATTATTTTATAGAATACAAAACGATTAGATACCATTTTCACAACATTTTTACTTTAATTTTGTAACTAGATGACCAATTATTTATTTTTAATTGTTTTTATTTGATTGTTTGTAGTTAAAAACTAATAAAGTTTAAGAAGAATCTCGAAATCGAATCTCCATTTGGATCACGATTTACAAAGTTTTAAATTGATACGATCATTATCATTAAAATCCCAATTAAGAACATAAATATAGCTAACAAAGGCGTATTAATTTTTATGTACTTACTGGAATAAGTATGTACGTATGAATATTGTGTACATAGATACATACTCGTATATAACACCGAAGTACTTAATAGTTAACGTTATGTAGTTTAAATTAAAATATACATACAGAAACACCGATGAATTCTTCGTATTAGACGATCTTCGCCGTAGACGATTATTCGTATGTAACTTAATTGTAGCCATGTATAATCAAGTTACATACGAATAAATAATCGTTAGTCGTAGTCGTGAGGTGGTAAAGAATAGATGTTTTCTTTAACGCTATCAATAAATCACGCACCTCGCTTCCTTACTCGGGTTATTTCTGTTACTTATACCGCCTCTTGTCATTATCCAGCCGAGCGTTTTTGCTTTTAATGTAGCCACGGTAATTATTATTTCTAGAAAAACCTCAGCAAAAACTTTCTAGCGAGAGCAAGCAAAATGTTTTTCTTTTCCTCGTATTTTCGCGGTTTAAACGCGAACACAGATCATCGTAGCAGTAAGTAATGTTGCTGATTTTTCATTTTTGTACAAACAAAGACTATCAATTAAAAATTGTAAAATGAAAGACTATCTTATGCAGTTTAATGCCACTTATTATAAATCAATAGGTAGGTATAACGCATGTAAAACGCATAGTTAGGATATACATATATTTACAACAACATTTATTTTAAAAGGGAAACCATTATTACCAGTGTTAGCGTAAAGGTCAAAATTGTCTTTGCCTATTTATACTTACTGTAATAATTACTGTGTAATTTGCCCAGTAGCCGAAATTGGTCTATCACCAATTATATTATAATTTTCAAATTTTTTCTACGATACTGCCTTACAAATAGAAATGAAATTAAAAATGCTTTTTTTTGCAATTTTCTATAGCTAGTATCGTTCAAGATAGATCAGAAAGATAGACATACAATACATACATTATATTCATTACAAACATTACATACATTGCATAGGTACATTACGTACATTACATATATTGTATACATTACATACATACGCACAAAAAGCATTACCTTCCTAGTGCTGTCGGATAGAAACTTTATATACCGTAGGCAAAGAAAAAAGTTTTAGTAGAAGTTAAGGTTCAGCGACACCGAGGGAGACAAACCAATTTTGGTTTTTGTCAGAGTGCAATAAAGGTACGAGTAGTGAAAAAATTGCCTTTGTGAAGTTGGCTTCTTTATTAAAACGTATCTCATTTTAAAAATAATGTACGCTATAATATATTCCAACTTATAAATGGTTTCGCCATTTCGTCTCATGAATGAAACCCTTCTGAATAGGTTCTTGACATTCAAAAATAATATAAAATAAAAATAAATATTCTACTTTCAATATACATATATTGACAAAATTTGATTTACTTGTAGGATATCTCGATAAAACTTCCTACATAAAGGTGACAGCTGATAACAAATGTCATTAACCCTGTTCAATACCTGCTTCAATAAGAATCTGTTGAGAGAGACGATCAGAGTCCACAACACTTTTCTGGGACTCAGCGGCCCATATAACTGTCGTTGTAATGCAGATATTGGTGTAACTTAACTTTTTAGAGATTATATTATTTATTGTTGAATGATAATAAGTACTATGACTTCTATAACCATTGGGCCGCAATTCCATAACATGTTATTACCTATCCCTGAGAATCAGATTCTAATTAATAAGTTAGCCATATTTATGTGCCATAACTCTTATTATATAGCTTTATTTTCACCCGACTGCGTCAGAAGGACCGCATGCATGTACGCATGTATCTACTAAGATAATACTACTAGTTTCATCATCATCATCATCAACCTTTACATGTTTACATGATTGTAATAGCACAAAGAGTTCTACCATCTTTAAATTCAATAACAAATTGTTACTTAACCCTGAGAATCAAGATGAAACTTTTATTAGCTTTACCTTACACCCGTCGAAAACATAATCGTAGCAGCATTGCGCTGGTACAGGACATTAATCTTGTTGCTATAATACTTCATACTTTTTGTTCTTACTGCTCTTAGCAAATAACATTTAACACGCTTTGTGTATCAGAACAAAGTTTCCAAACTCCCTCGCTCACTAAGTTTCATAAAGTTTATTCAGTGCATTATATTATTCATGTTATTAAAATTTATTATCATTATAGCTACTCGCTACGATGAATAATACTTAATACAAAACTCATTTTGCAACGATGATTTGTATAATCTTACGTTATTTTATACATGCAAACTCTTACTACTTTATTAGTTACAAGAACCAAAATTAAATAAATACTCCTAGATTGACTATTATCTTAAAATTGGTCACATCAGTGCAATTTTCTTTAAAAGTATTCCTTAAGAAATAACGTGCTAATTGAGGTTAGTATTTAATATAATTTAAATCGTTTCATTCATATTTTTACATTTTTTTTACTTAATGTAAAATATCAACGACCTCAATGTACAGTTATGATAGTAACAACACTTACTTCTTATCCATTTCTCCTCTCTTTCACTCGATAACAACACTTCACCCACAATACCACTACAATGGACAAACTTCACACAACTGTATTCTATAAAAATGCACACATTGTAACAAATTACAAAGATTAATTGATATTTTAATGAAAATACAAGACAATTGTACCAGCGATACATTCGCCTGACGCACCCATATGTTATCTGGATGATGACATTAGGCTTAGAGATAAGGACGTTGGTAAGTAGATTGCTATCGGTTTCTTGTGAATAAGATATTCTTACCTTCATAGTACTAGGTACAAGACTAGTGCAACACAGTTATTTATTGAAAAACTAGATTTTACCCGCGGCTTCACTCGCGCTAATACACGTACTTTCGTGTCGTGTTCTGGCTTGAAGGGTGTGGTCAAGGAGACAGACTCATCCGAGGCGTTCCATCTCAATCCTCAGGAGTAGCAACACACCTGTGGTCAACCCCAGGTACGACCGTGATCATATCTAGGATTGATTACAAATGTCCATGGGCGGCAGTGGCCACTTACCATCAGGTGGACTGCAAGCTCGTTTGCTACTCACATGTTATAAAAAAATTATAACAGTAAAATGTAATAGTTAAGAGTTGTATGCTTCAGGTACAATTCATTGATATCAAGATATTGTAGATGTCGTAAAAAGTGGGAAGGTTCTAGGTATAAAAGTTATTTTATATCCCTCGGAAGTAGTATCTTTTTTCGCGATGAAAGGTGTGTCTTTTTCTGGACCCTTGGCAATGTGTGTGCAAAGGTTTATAACGATCGATTAAATAATAGAAGCGTGAAAACGTTACAGACAGATTGACATTCACATTTATAATGATTAGGATAGGATTATATTGTAAAAGTAGGTAATGTCAAGCCCAGTAAAAGAAATATCAACACGTATCCATCAAAACCCTTGTGGATATACTTTTATCTATGTAGTAACGACAGATATCTTTACTACTACATAGATAATACAACTCATACAATATCTTTGGTTACTAGTCTAGAGTTCGGCCCGCTAAAAGGTATAAAAATAAATAGATATACCTTTTTCTAAATATTCTTACATATACAAACAATATTATTTACTAGATGATCCCCGCGGTTTCGCCTGCATTGGAAAAGTAAATCAATAACATGTCGCGAAATTGACGCGGCAATAAACCAAAACAAATGTAGCCCACGGGAACCGCGCATTTTCCCGGGATAAAACGTAGCTTATATGTTATTCCAGACTACAGTCTATGTCTGCACCAAATTTCATCCAGATCCATTAAGCCGTTCTTAAGTTATAGATTAACAAACATCCATCCATCCATCCTCACAAACTTTCAGCTTTTTAGTATTAGTAAGATTACAGTATAAACATACGAGACTGGACGATGTTTACTCAGAGGAATCAAACGTCAAACAATATTACATGTAATGTTTGTTACCGGACGTGGAATTTTGTCAAAGGAACGATATTTGATATTAAGTTGATTATATTGTCATATACGATTTCGCTCCCGTACCTATTAGGTGTACCTAACTTTTAAATACATATTTAGCTTTAACATAGTATTTTGTCTAATACTAGAGTTTAAAGCAAATATTCTAAGGTATGTAATTACTGGTAAATAATGAACTAAGATGCCCAATGTGTACTTTTGTCATGTACAAGAAATTAACAAGTTTGCCGATGGTTCGAGAGCAATAACATAAGGTTTGTCAAATAATACAAAAAGTCGAATATTTATATAAGCAATTTTATTTTATTTCAGTTAATTTGTCACAACTTTTAAAAAAGGCAGCTAAATTAATAATGACGTCACACGAATGACGTTATTGACGTTTCACAATGATAAGCACTCTGGCTCTTTTATAAATAGTGTCCCAATTTAATAAAGCAAAAAATGAGGATTTTAGGTAAATATAAAAATAATATCAATGAAAATCTCCTTTTTTCTAATATTTCACTAAGAAGGTCGGAAAGACAAACAAAATTTCTCCGTCATAAAAATAACAGAAACATTAAAAGGAAGCGTTAATAAAATCTTACAGGAAGGAGCGTAGGTGGAAGTCACGCTCAGATAAAGAAAAACAACATTAGCTCTACAAAAA
This sequence comes from Urbanus proteus proteus, assembly GCA_018251915.1. NCBI lineage: Eukaryota > Metazoa > Arthropoda > Insecta > Lepidoptera > Hesperiidae > Urbanus > Urbanus proteus. Next base: position 9,069 of record DWPV01001327.1, on the reverse strand, counting down.
TATGGCTAACTTTATTATAACAGTCTTTTAGTTACTTAAATGTTATGAAGGTCGAACTCAAAGACAAATTGAATTAAAATATACGACTAGATTCCACGAATATGCGAAATGTGACAGTGACGCGATTTTTATTTGATGTGTGCGTGACAGGTCCGTGATAGCGCCATGAAGGTGTACGTAAAATGCTTATAATTATGTATATTGAGATTTCTTTGAAGATTTGTATGATTTTTATAAAAACACATTAATTACACATACTCTGTAACTTCTGAGTACTGTGATGGTTACCACATTTTCAGTTAGCCCGCTTATGATTCTTTATGTATATCTTGGACACGACGAATTTGAGCTAAAAAATCTTCTAACCTTGTTGTATGTGCAATTATATTTCATAAATAATTATTTATCAAATGAATATTGTCATTTTAAAAACCGTAAGCCAGACAAGATATAACATTAGTATGCAGGGTTACAAATCCCTACGACTTATAATTTTAGCTGCCATTAAGACAGTTCTCTTTAATTGTCTTCTTAAATGTCAGGGTGGAAAGAGATGCTGAAGATTTTTGTTATTATTGTCTGATTTTTGTAAATGGTCACTTTTATTCGACCCGTTTCGCTTCTGGAAATGTAGGTTAATTATTAGGTCACACTGTTTGCTTTTATTAAATATCGAAGTGAATAAATATCGTAACGAATGTACGAACTTTTCGTAATTATATTTGTGTCGTCGACCTCCGATTCATCAATTTTCATCCGATAATTTGATACGGTATATAATTGCACTTAACAGAATTCGGCAGTTAATTGTATTAATTTGTGTCGATAGCCAATAGATCAAATTTTACACAGTACTTGACAGGAATTATAACAATAACTTTATAGAAATTGAATGGTGCTTGTTAAAATACTATTTGAAAACAGGGCCACATTTCGCTTAAAACACTCGCTAGACTAATATTGTATTTTTACCTTTCAATACTGAGTTATGCAAAAATAATAGTATGTGTATATTTGTATAATTCTACGTAGTTGTTATGATCCTTCAAAATGGATTTTTTTCTCAATTCATCAAATAATCGTGAACATATCAGACAACATTGCTATTGCTCTCGAGTATCTATAATCATAATGAGAAAGACTCAAAGAGTTCGAATACGCTTACTAATATTCGGTTTCATGTTCTGATCGATCCTAAGATGACCTGCGTATTATATGCTCAGATAAATAAAATAGGTAGATAACCCACCGCCTTGTATTTGAGTGAAGCCAAAAAACTACGCTACTTTCATGTATTTATATGCACACTCTTACATGAAACAAGCGTGGTTTCTTGTCAGTTCCTTTGTTTATTTACCCTCACATAATCACATTTATAGCCCGACCATTTTAAAAATGGCTTAATTTTTTTGTTAGGAATGATAGATCTAGCTACTTATTATCTGATTCTATCTGATCTGATCTGATCTATTTATCTGAGATTATATGTGGCTAATCCCTGTACACACGGAATCTATATAACATGACACATATAATAACACTATACCTATACCTTCTCGTAAATAAGCTAACAAAACAAAAAAATTCACAACCATATCCTGTTCTGTTTGCCAATCGATTTTGTTTATAATTATATATTCGAAAGCTATTAACTATCCTATGTGATTCCAATAAAAAATAGAAATTCATAATGATGATCTATTTTCAACCACCTAGTAAAATTCTCGTACCTACATAATCAGTAACAATTGATTACTTTAAAGAATACGATAATACATATTATTAACATTCATTTTGATTTGATTCAGTAAGAATTTCCTAATTAACTAGTCATTATTATTTTTAAGAAATAACATCAAATTCACAATGTTTACTTTCAGCTGTACCTTAAAGGTTTATCGTACATTATGTAAACTAAATAAAACATATCACTTCTATGTATATAGAATCATTTAGAAAAAAACAGTTTAACGCACAATTTAACACTAAATGTAAGAACATAGAGTACATTGTAAGAAAATTACTTGTAATGACGCAGATTAATAGATCTTGTGGAATCGGCCACTCCTTCAAGATCCAGAACATGAGTTTCGAGTATCTCGGCTGTATTGTTATAATGATTATTATTTATTTTATCTTCAGTTCTATGAAACAATAATCATCAAATTATCATTTAGCAAAAAAACTTTTACGACTTGAATTTATATTGATTATACCTATAGGCCCTCGAGTTAGATTAAAATATTTTGTGATGTAAGTTTTTATAATGTTAAGTAACTTTACATTATGTACATAATTTGTTTGATTTGTTAATTAATTGGAGTATCATAACATAGTGTTCGTAAAGCACTTCATCAGTCAATAACATCGCGACTGTACATACACTACATACGATAAATATTCCGCGTAAGTAAACTTATCCGTATCTTCTGAACCGATTATGCAAATTCGATCCAGTAGCATAAAAATTTAAATCCGTTGCGTAAAGGTTGGGTCCGTTCGAAGCGTGACAAGGCGACGCGGACGTCGTCGTTAGCCACAGCTATCATCAATCACCCGTTATCAATTCCACCCACGAAATATTAGCCAATTACAACAAACGGCGCACTGTATGCCGTTCAAACCCTTTCAATCCCTGATATTCTAATTTCGATGGGCCGTCTCGACGCTAGACGATAAGCTCGCAGTAACGTTTACGTCATCAATAAATTACTTTTCATCGCGCTGATGCATCTTATGAGATGGTTTTGCCATTTCTAGTATAATAACTCATCTTAATGTTCCTTATCGAATACAGTATAGCGTGCAATTGTAATCCACGATAGAAGAGTGACTTTTAAGGGTGTTTTAGAAATTCAGACTTACCAATCATGCGGAGGTGGTGGTCGCCTGCGAGCTTGCACACAACATGGTGGCTCTTGCGGCTCGCAGGGCAGCTGGAGCGCTGGCGGGGGTGGTGGTGGCGGCGTACAGGCCAGCCTTCGCGCGGCCGCTGCGCCCACGTACTCCACGTACCGCGATGGCGGCGGCGAGCCTGCGATGTCCTCGCGGCATGCGGGCCCACAACACTTCCGAGGCGCTGGCGGTGGAGGCCGACACGCCAACCCACAGTACACCGGTGGCGGGGGCCGCAGCGGCGCCGGCGGCCGCGGCACGTACCGCTCCACCGGCACGTGCGCCGCCGGGGGTACATAACGTGGTCTTCTCGCACGCTCCACTTCCGCACTCCGGCGCATCCGCCGCGGTGATGCCGAAAAGCGGTCCGGCAGCGGCGCGGGCGGCGGCGGGCTGAGCCGCTCCGGCGGCGCCACGCTGAACGCGCCTGCCGCCGGGAAGCGCTCGCAAGGGGAGCGCGCATACTCCTCGCCCATGGCGCGCGGTCAACCGCCGCCGCCCGCGCGCCCTTCCAGCGGCGGCACCCTCTCTCACATGCCGCGCGACCACTCTAACACTGTCACTGGACCGGCGCTCCGCTCGCTCGCGGGGGCTGCGACACTGTCCCGATGTCCGCATTCACTTCGCGAACGCCATCGCGCTCCGCCGGATCGATAGCGGCGGCGCGGTGCGGTCTCAGAGGACGCCCGTCGCGGAGCCTCGCCCGCGACCCATCGTTCGTTTCCACGGGTTCTTATCGAAGATTCAGATCAGTCCTGGAGTCTGGGGCGAGGCGAAATTGCGTCTTCGAGCAAGATGGCCGCCTTCGTCATGTCCGCGTGCGGCGCGCCTGCGCGATTAACACTGTGCGATGTTTGTTTTCACCGTACTGCCATCGAAAAGCGATCGTTTAACACTCAGTTTTGCCAATAACCAGAAGGGATCGATCACGGAGTCGTTACTGAACTCGTATATTGATACAAAATCGCGTCGCTTTGACGAGGTCGGTGCGGAATGTCGCGGAGAGGACGAGGCGGCGTGCGTCGCGGAGCGCTCGGCGGAGGTGCGGAGTGCGCGTGTCCGCGACCCGCGGCGACGTCAGGCGGGTGCGCGTCCTGCGCGTATCGACGCTGTCGCCGCGCGCCGTCCGCCCGACCCTACCTTCACGCCGCTCCGCTCCAAACACTCGATTGCGAATAAACCTTTCTATATGTATATAGGCTACGTTTATTTTCAGTACCTATCCTGTTCACACAAACCTTTATTTGATCCGTTTTTATTGAAATAACCTCGCGCCGTATCCATTTTTGCCATGAGCCTCCAACGTTTATCTAATATGAAAATTCGATTCCGTAGCAATTCTACTTTAAATACCATATGATGTTAGAACTGAGGAATAATTTGAAAGATTCAATGCTTAAACCATGCATTAAACGATTTATTAAATAGAAATAAATAAAAGGTTTGTATTAATAAGTAATTTTAGAAACGTCTGTTCCTGGCATTGAAAATTAACAGGTAACCAAAGGATTACAACAACTGTCTACAGCTCCTACACAAGGTGTACGTTTACCTACTCTCCGCACGCAACCCGACGTCACTAACATCTTCACTTGTCATGCAAACAGGCCATATATTATTCAGTCCAATATGTTTGGGACAATTGGGACACGCACTGTCACATCATGCCTGAAATCAGTCTTGAATGAAATCTGGGAGCCTAGTAAAATCACTCCAATTTAACAAAAACCTACGTGAGGAAACATAAAACTTCTTCTACTAATGAACACCCGAGATGAATAATGAGATCCTCAGTCTCGAACGTTTTTCTATGCCGATAAAAAATAAATGAGAAATATCTTTAGGTATTTATAAAATTGTATCAAGCATGATAATATGTTTTATGTTATTTGTTTACTGCTGAGTTTTTCATGAACTTAATACAGACGCGTATTTTTGAGAACAAAAAAGAAACATATAGTTTAAGAGTATAAAATACTGCGTATAGAGTAGATCTCTAAGGCACATATTAGCATCCAGAAATAATCGTGGCATTGATACCACGATAATAAAATCCTGAGTAAGTTAAACAAGAACTTAAAATACCGAGAGGTATTTTGCTGGATTCCTAAACAATAAGTATCATTGTTGCCTATTATATTATTTTTATGTTTAAGCCTAATGATAAAGCAGACGGGTTACCTGATGGAAAGTAGTCACCGTCGCCTATAGACATTTGCAACACCAGAGGAGCCGCCAATACATCGCCGGCTTTGGAGGAGAGATCTTTTTGCACCTTTTTTGAAGAGCCCCATGTCATAGCGCTCCGGAAATACCTCGGGAGGAAGTTCTTTCTGCATTTTGCACGTTCGCGGCAAAAATGAGCGTGAAAACCGAAACATGGACCGCCAAAGGTCCATTTGATGTGGATAGAACTTCATCCTTCGGTAAGTGGTATACCTAATATTAAAATTTACTTGTTTTATGAGTATGATATGTATCCAAGAGGATTTTATCGCTATAAAGATATTAATATAGTTATGCTATTCAAGAATAACCCATCAACATCGAAACGATTAAATTATACTCATACATGGTTGAGTAATACCTATAAGAAACGCGTATTGAAATACAAACTTAATGGATATTAAATCGAACAGGTAAAGTCGACTGAGCCTCATAGAACACGAATAATCTAAATTCCAATCCTTTGACATTGTACATCTTTTACATCCTATATCTATGGGCACATTTGTACCAACCATCTTACTCTATAGAAGTAGCAACACAATAACACTAAACTGCAACTTGATTGTCTGTCCATGGGCAGCAGTTACCGGTAAGTGATCAGGTGGACTACAAGCCCGTTTGTTACTTCAAGCTACTCGTTAAGAAAGTTTTCGTAATTGTACAAACCTTCTTGTTATCTTCATATTCGTTCCTCTCTTCCATCGCTCGGAGGTACGCTCCTCGAAGTATTTCTTATTAGGTATTTAATATATTTGATTCAATGGAACTTAAAAGTACACTACACGTTATTAATGGGACAAAAAACGATCAAACAGGTGAAAACGTCGATTATTGCACAGATCTATAGGTATTATTCTTTGGCTTCTATCTTCTAAAATAGTAAATAGTAGGTATTATAACACAGTCAAAGACTTTAATCATATTATTTTAGATATATGAAATTCAATGCTCGAATAGTATCATACGTTTTCGCGTATCATAATGACTTTTTAATAGATTCTTATGAAAATTACCTTAAACCAATGAAATTCATTTTAAAAAGAAGTTATGCCTAAAAAAACTCAGACGCTAAAGGCATCGCGTCTCTACTTAACTAAAATTCAAGCTTATAACTCCTGACTCTATTTAACACAAAAACAAAACACTGCTTTCCCCAACCTTAATGTAGTATTGATACAAATGAATGGGATGTAAGGTCCCGGTAAAGGCCTAACTTGGCTCAATCACGCACCTTCTATAGGTAGGTACATTGACGTTCACCCCAACGGAATGGGAAACCATTCACCGTATTCTGGCTCGGAATATTCATTTACAAAGACCGTGCTTTGGAGCGGTCGGAATTCGTAGATGAATTCGCCATTGTAGATCTGTAGCAGAAACAGTTGAGTAATTATTGTGAATCTCAGTAGTTCTCTGGCGAAATTCATCAAGGCGTTTTATGCTTAAAATTAAATAACGTAAGTGGATAACGTACTACAGTAGGCATATTTAATTTAATTGGAATACTAGTTGTTGGCTGTAAATTGGTGCTTATAGATTATGAAACAAATTTTTCACCCTTTCTTTAGGGATGAAATAAAAAATCTTTCTTAGTGGGCGTACATTATGAAAAAGGTCCAAACATGGTTCTAAATTTAGCAGTTAAGGCTCTGCAGTTATTAGTAAAAAAATGAGTATCCATTCATTTTTACATACCTTACCTAATACATTCATCAAATTCAAAATTATTACTGCTGACAATACGAATGTAATACGATAAATAATACATTTTCACGTTGACATCAGTTAATTACATTGAATTAGATTTCCATTTAACTGCTGGAAGGGACACATTTTAATCTATTTTTTCCGTAGAGATTATTATAAAGACCGTCCATTTTTGTCTTCTAAACTCTACGATAAGGTCTCGCAAACGTGTTATAAAAAGTACTTACGATATAGGCACATCTAACGCTCAATTAGTATTATACTTCCATATGCATAGGCGTATTGTAGACGTTCAAAGGAAGCCAACTAATGGGAAGCATCGTCTGGCATATTCCGAGGAGCATTCACTAACAAAGACACTGCTGTGAATTGGTTGGAATCCGTTCAATGCATTCGCCATGTAGGGAAGGAAACATGAACATGTATTGCCTATATGAAGCTGTTGAACGTATTTCAAAATTTGTGCACTAACACATTTCTGAATACGTACTGATAAAAAGCAGCACATGCATAGGTACTGGTATTAAGGCAGTCTTCCAGATATGGCCACTGCTGCCCATGGACACACAGATGTCCAACCTAACCCAATGGAGATAAGATTAGGGTCTTACCATTGGCTATATGCATATTATCCGCTACCCTTGAGAACTAAGTTGGAACGCCTCGGATAAATATATTTCCTTTTACCACACCCTTCAAACCACAACATAACAGCGCTTAAAACTGCTGTGGTTTGGGAGAATAGGTGTAGCAGTGCTTCCGAAGACAGACATGGACCAGAAAAGATTCCACTACCTTCCAATTATTGTACGTAAATACACGTACTTTTTCACTATGACGTCTTCTGATAACTGTAAGCACTTGTCTACTTAAACAGTACAAGATCGTAACAGGACTTCCCGTATTCAAGCTAATCGGAACGAGGTTTCCATGATTTCCGATACGATGACGCGAACTGTTTGAATAGACGCAATATTCCATACCTAATCGTGATTTACTAATGCTTTCGCTTTGTGTCTAGTACCTTTACACTTTAGCGTAACTCCTTTGCGAGATTAATAAATTTATACCGACAATTTTAAGTAACATTAGAAATTATTTTCTGAAATAAAAGGAAACATTGCGAGGAAACTCACGCACGTAACAGTTTTTCATAATGTTGTTAAAAGTATGCAAAGTTTACCCATCCGCAAGTAGACCGTATACCTAGTAGAGGCGATCTAAAAGATTTAATGACAAAATAAATATAGTTACTATCTATACTAATACTAATACATAATTATTGTAAATAGGAAAGATTTAATAGTTTGTTTGTTTGTTTAAATTGAATAGGTTCCGAAACTACTGGACCGATTTTAAAAATTCTTTCAGTGCTATAGACTATATTTCTTCAAAATTCGTATATTATATTTTTACTTTTTATAATAATTTGAAACGGAGCATAAACTCACAAAAAGTACCCATAGCAAAACAATTGTGTTAAGCAAAATCCAATTTTAAAAGAAAGTCATTAAATTATACGTTTGTCTTTTATTTTGCCTTCTGGAATCTTGACTTGTTAATCTTTGAGAAAAACCAAAGAAATGATAAAAGGACTGCTTCTGATTGTGCACATTAAAACTCCTTTTTCGCAAAGAAACAGAAACATGATTAATTTTTGCCAAGCTCCTAATTATGTTTTAATCTATGTTCGTTAAGATTGTTACGACTGGAAGTTTTTGCTACAATATCAAATAAAAGGTAGATACCAGAGCAGTTTATTGGTTTGCAGTATTCAGTTTACTTAAATGTTATTAAACGACAGTTACCGTTATTTGTTGTCGAGGGGAACCTTAAACAGGTAACCGACGCCTAGCCCAAGTATAGTTACTCAGCACTCGCCACCCCAAGATTATTTTAACTAATAAAATACCAGTCAAATTATGATATATTAACTTAACTAACATTAAATAACATTAGAAATGTCTTTATCTGTAACATAAATATGACATTGTATATTATATTTGAATGTAACATTGGATATTTTACCTGTTTTGCAACTAATAAGGAAAGTCGCGAAAAAATCGCGATCGCCACGCGTGCTGGCTTTTCGACAAACAGCTTTAATTAAAGTAGCCTATATTAGGACTTAGACCTTAAGTTATCTTCCAGTGAAAGTCTCATGAAAATCGGTCCAGCCGTTTAGAAGATTACCTCAACCAAACAGACAGACATTTTGTTATACGTATCGTGTATACT
>DWPV01001326.1:0-21326 GCA_018251915.1 Urbanus proteus proteus | reverse complement strand
TCTCCGCGGAAGTCTTTTGCTCATATTTTAAATAATATTATGCCTACTCTGACAGCTTATGTGGCCGCGAGGTCTGTCGGAAAGACTCTTCTAATTATAGTAAATAGTGAACCCCAAAAACATCTCTAACATAGTAAATGAACAACCGGGGCAACTATCCCTTCGAGGCAACTATCCGGCTTTTACCCTATATGTATGACGAGCCGCGTGGCGGAGTGGTTACCATACCGATCTGACGCGCAGTGGGTCCCGGGTTCGATTTCTGGCCAGACAGATATGTGAATGATGAATTTGGATTTCTGTTCTGGGTCTGGGCGTTTGTGTATTCATCTTTGTGTGTCCATGGCACCTACAACACAGAAGAAAATTCTACTGTAGGACTATGAGTGAAGAAAGCGTCATAGCGTTTTATAAGTTCCAGGACTTCCAGGTTAAGATCCTACGCTTCATGTAACAATATCCAATTAAAGAAACATCTGGAAGTTAAAGTAGCCTAGGCGGATAAAGTGGCACCAATCTTATTAAATGGAACCAATAAGCACAATCTGTTGACAATGCGCAGAAATAATTCATTGACCGGCAACATAGGTATTGCTCCAGTAAACATTAGCACGCTTAGTTCGTGAGGTAATTTTTTTTGGTGAAAAAGTGTTTTGTGGTCTCTGATCCTTACCTAAGTACTTTAAGCATTGTGTTAAGTTATTATGATCGCTGTAAATTAAAAATAATGCTTAAATATCCCGTTTTAGTCCGTCTAACAAACTATTTATTCACGAAAAATTACAACAATATAAACCCATTTATCATTATTATTATATTTTTTTAAATTTCCGTTCCGTTTCGGGTAAAGTGGCCTAGCCTGTAGCTAGATAAAGTGATCCGGTAAGTCACTTTACCCTTCTCATTGCTTGCTTTGCCTATTAACATTGTTTCTTGCTGTTTAAGATACTTAGCTAAGCCAAATACTTACCTATAAGCTAGAAGTCTCACCAGCAGTCATACGATAGAAGCAGCGATAAGAGCTGTAAGAAACAAAAAATGGGCGTTCTCAGAGCAAGCAAAACATTGGGTAAATGTTCCTTGATCGACTCTTAAACGAAGAGTAAAAAGAACAAACCAAGATGCTATTGAAAGTATAGAAGTTTTAGGATCACGACGTCCAATTTTACCAAAGAGAGCACCCAAAGTCGACAAAATTGCTAAGACTGCCAAAAAATGTAATCCTAAAATTAAGCGACGTGTCAATGTTGACGATGTGGATGAAGATCCTGAATGCTATTTAATTATTGTGGGGAAGTTTGGTCTAAGTCTAGACAAGAAGGTAGTTGGGTAGGGTGATTTTTTTAGTGGTGGTAGAACCCTTTGTAGTTCGACTCGGAGGCATTAGATACCCACGCCTATTTCTGCATAATGACAGCAGTGTTCAGCGCTGCTGTGTTCTGGTTTGAAGGGTTTCGTAAGATAGACTAACTTATCCGAGGCATTCCAGCTTAGTCCTCAGGAGTAGCAATGCATTTGTGGCCGACCTCAGGTATGATTGTGATCTTATCTCGGGACGATTACAGATGTCTATGTGTGGCACTGGCCACTTAGCATTTTGTGGGCTGCATGCTAGTTTGCTACTTTAATAATATAAAAAAATGATACACGATGGCTTCATGAAGCATGCTAATTTTGTCCATAAGACAAGGGATAATGTATAAATCATACCCACATTAAAAGGTTGATTTAGTACCTACCTATAATCATACGAAAAAAAATTAAAACCGTGGCCAAAACTAGTTGATTTTATAGTTTCTATGCAAAACTGCAATGAAAATGAAATAAAACTAAATATGTAACATACCTAATAACGTTTTATTAAGACTAGGCCACTTTACCCGTACTCTGATTTATATAAACCACATTACCTGACTTGCCCCGGACAATCTCTGTCTGAAGGTCTCTGCTAAAATAGCGCCAAATTTGAAGTTCTGTCCGGTATCGAGGTAGTATCGATTGAAATAGGCGATTTGTGCAAAGAAAAAACGCATACACTTTGTCGCAGAATATTTTGAAAACATGTACAATTTCTCAGCTATCTAAAAAAGTACAAAGAGTTGGCATTCCTAAGTTTCAAACTGGGTTAAGAAAAATACAATAACTCTAAGAAAGGTACAATTATCCTAAACAAAAAAAAAACAATAAAATTAGTAGGTTTGTCATATTTAGTAAGCCTATTATTATTTTTTACTATAAAAGTAGCAAACGAGCATGCAGTCCACCTGATGGTAAGTGATCTACGAGCTCGTCAAAACTAAACTTTAACAGATAATAATAAAGTTGGCTTTTATTTAAATACTTTAATGAGATAAGCCATATTTTGCATTTCTGTATAAATTGTTATGCATACTGTAGTATAGTAGGTCTGTAGTACTCAGGTAATTTTTATAGCTCTGTTTGTATGCAACACTGAACCTAGTACATATTTGATAGAAGAAGTCACCGATAGAAAAACATTTCAACGTATACAGGGTGTCCCAAAAGTTGCACGACAATCTTGGGGAGAACAAGGTTGAACATGGCCTGACCTCTCAGAAAAAAAACACCTTAATAAAAGTGTCGCCGTTTTTTAAATATTCAGCGTTTTTCAATATTTTTAATATTCAGTGTTTTTCAATTTTTTTCAAAATTTAGCCCTTTTCATCATCATTAGCTGCATGTACAAATACGATGTATTGTTTTTTTTTCGAAATGTTATCGAATAGTTGGTCCATCATATTCAATTTTAATATGGTTAAATATATCACGGATCCGTGACAAAATAAAGTATATTTCGAGATTTAAAACTTTAAAATATTCTTTCCTCATCTTTGACTACCTACATGCAGTGAAAAAAATTCTAGGGGGTAATAGCTGCAAATGACATAAAAAACTTGCCTGGTTAACAGGCTTTTCAGAAAACTATTGAAGTTTAGTATTTTGATATAGTAAAAAAAGTTACGGCTGTTTTTATAAGTAGAGATAGAGTGCTTATTACCAGAAATAGGTACATTATTTTATTCGTAATCGCATTTTTTCTCTGAAATAAACGTCTTTACATGAAATATGTATAGGAAATAAAATGTTGAACTTTTTATGACCTAAAACTTTAGTTTGAAATATTTGTCGCTAAAATCAATATTTTTCCCAAAAAACCACATATATCAAAAACTTCCACTAAGATATGCACCAACATATCCAAGAAAATCTATACCTACGTAAAGTCATTGTGAAATTGGTTTTTGTCCCTATTCACAGTGTTCAGCCCATTTTATTTATATAAATAATTATATCAGCAGTTTTTGATTTATGAATTTGTGTAATAATAGCGGATCCAGACTTGGCGTTAAATATTGATGTACAAGACAAGTGTTGTCGTTGTGTTTGTTCAAATAATCTTCCCCTTATTACAAAACGTGGACTAGCGATAGCTTCGGTTCTAAACAAAGGTTTAACGCAATTTCTTCTTATAAACGATGGCTTGGTTTTGGTACTTTACTCTTTAAAGTTCAAACCCACCCGGTTAACATTTAGCCCAAGGTTTCTGTAAATGAATGATGTCAAAAAGGATGTCAATTTCAAGGATTTCGTAAAGTAGGTATCGTTCCTTTACATGCCAAAGATTGTTACGAGATTTTGAAAGTGAAATATAAATTATTATATTTCTATCAATAATAAATGTGTAAAAACTATTTGAAAATTTTCTGAATAATACATTTTCATTTTAGAATGTGAGATATTTTACACGAAAATCATAAATTTTATAACATATTCACGAAACGGAACGTCGCATTCGATAATTAGGGAAGTGTCTGCAAATTTTTCGTTTATTGATCTGTGGACATGTAGTCCAATGATATTTTTACTTTTGCAATGAGGTCAAGTTTTAACTATGGTACATTAGTTATCCTGGTTAAAACTGGATTTGACAACTTTTTGTATTAAGACCGAACATAAACATGAACGAACGAAAGAATATAAACATGTTTGCAATATCGTACACTTGCAAATGATTAAATTGTTGGGAACAATATAATAAGAAAAATAAATTAAAATTACTAAAATATAGATATTAAAGTGTAGGTTAACAAGTTTAATTAAACTTTAAACAAAATATTAAGTAGCCAATATAAACATTAAAGACATAAAACAATAAATTTTATTAAATTTTAGATAAAATAATTTTCCGCTCACATAATGTCCGATGCCCTTTATATTATAACTGCGCTAAAACACCGAGTCTGGCTACAACATAATAATGTATCTATATTTAATCTGTTATCTGCGATTAACTGACTTCCTTTTTCGCAATTTCAAAAATATAATCTGTGGAACTGTAAACGTTTGTTTTGTCTATGGTAGGAAATAGGAATATGACATGAAATTCTATCAAATAGTAGTGCGCGTCTTGGGGAGGTTTACTTAGGAAAATTGTATTTAAATAATTTTATTTCATCAAACTTTAGGCAAAAATATACATATTTCTTTGAAGGAAGTATGTCGTCTGATAATATAGATAAATTGTACCAAAACTATGGTATTTTAGCTGAAGCAAAGGATGATATCTCAAAGGTAACCTATAAACATTTTTAATTACTTGATTTCGTTATTTGGTAAAGTGATTAGAAGAATGATTAATAATGACGGTTTAATGTATTTTTAGCATGAGAAAGAATATCTGGAAATACTGGCCGCGGTGAAAGGCTCTGACAAGGAGAAGCGATTAGCATCACAGTTCATTGCGAAATTCTTCAACAGTTTTCCGAATTTGGCGGAACAGGCCATCGAGGCGCAGTTTGATCTTTGCGAGGATGATGATGTCGCTGTAAGTATATTGGAGTACAGTTTAATTGTAATTCTTTAATTTCCTCATTAGATGTCCAACAGAATATCTAAGCAGCATGCTAACTTTAAAAAAAACTTACTTGACTGTGGGTCACTGTGGTATTATACTAAATCAAGTGAGCTTAGTAAAATACCATGGTTAAGTAAGTTTTTTTATATAAGTAGCAAACAAACCTGCAGTTCACCTTATGATAAAACTGCTTCCGTTGGGATTGTAGCCCTGAAGTGAGTGACACATATTTCAATACCTCTGAGGACTAAATTCCAATGCTTTGTTCTGTCCTTTACCTCACTTTGACGACCCAGATGGCGCATTGGTTAACATGCCGGACCGCTGATCCGAGGGTCCTGGGTTCAATTCCCAGCGAGACGGAAATTTGAATGATGAGTTTAAATTTCCGTTCTTGGTCTGGGTATGTTTCCTTGTCTTGTGTGTTGTCCATGGCACCCACGACAGGGAATCCTAGTGTGTTATTTTTTTTATTTTACACTTAAAACCAGAATTCGGCAGAAATTAAAACTGCTGATATTGGACAGGAAAAGGTGTGGCAGAAGTGCCTTTAAACCTGAACTACGGTAAGGTTAAGGTTACAAAAAATAAGTAAAATATATCATTAAAAAAAATGTTCAACTTCTCATTTTTAAATGTAATTTTAGGAAGAGGATTGTAATTTTCGAAATTTCCACGCTACATTTTGTTACATGAACAGTACATATTTAAATTTCTTTTTTGTAGATACGTAAACAAGCGATCAAGGAACTACCCGTCATGTGCAAGACTAACAAGGAACATACACAGAGAATTGCTGATATCCTAGCCCAACTTCTTCAGTCAGATGACACCACTGAAATAAATGTAGTAACTAACTCTTTACTGACAATTTTGAAGATTGACCCTAAAGGGGCTCTCGCGGGTTTATTCTCTCAAATACACCAAAGCACTGACAATGAGGTCACCAATGAGATTGTCCGGGAAAGATGCATTAAGTTTTTGGCAACCAAAGTTAAACAGCTTGGAAGGGAAGTTATCAATAAGGAGGCTGAAGATCTAATCATCGCTGAATGCAAAAAGATTTTAGAGGTAAGCTCATTACTCAAAAGATACTGGCTACTGGTATATCTATCTATCAGCCTTTAATTATCCACTGCCGAACTTAGGCTTCCCCTAATTTACCTCAACCCCTCCGGTTTTGAGCCGTCTGAATCCAGCGGTTTTCAGCCATCTTCTTTAGGTCATCAGTCCAACTGGTCGGGGGTGACCTGTACTCCTTTTGCCCAGACGTGGTCTCCATTCGAGGACTATTCTCCCATTAGTTGTCTGTCCTATGAACAATGTGGCCTGCCCATTGCAACTTCAGTTTTCTAATTCTGAGAGCTATGTCGGTAGTTTTTGTTCTTCTACGGATTTCATTGTTACGAATTTGGTCGCATAAAGAAATACTGAGCATAGCACTCTCCATTGCTTGCTGAGTGACTTTGAGCTTAAGCTTGAGGCTTACAGTAAAAGACCACATCTCAGTGCCGTATATTGTCACTATATACAATACTGGTATACTTAATGAATATGATACTGGTATATAATTACATCTATTACAATTCTCATTGTGTAATTACATTTTACAGGATGTTGTAGCTGAAGAATTTGAGCATATAATGGAGATACTAACATGGTCTCGATTGGGGAAGTTGCCTGCTGGTAAGAAGGAGCTTGTTCAACTAGTAGCAGCCCTAGCGCTGACACCTGATGACTGGCATCCAGAAGATCCGGAGTATGTGGACAGGATTATCCAGTGCTCTCAACATGCATTGCCATTATTTTCGGTGAGTATTTTGTATTTGTTAGAAGTTCTAATGTCTGTATAAAAACCTAATAATTGTTCACATGTGATACCCTAGTCCAGTATACCAACTGTATATCACAAAATTTTGTTTGCCTTATCTCTACATAAAATAGAACAGTGAAGTTTAAAGCTACTAACTGTCAAAAAATCCTGTAAGGCGTCATTCCATTATCATGGTTGCAACATTTTTACGCATGTTTTAGTTTTATGTTATTAAATAAAAAAGGACTTTAATTTTCTTCGAATGATAAAATTTTAATATATTCTTTTTATATTTACTTACAAATATTTTAAAATTATGTTTTAAAAGCCAGGAGGAAGGTTGAAATTGCCCTTGCGAGTGCAACAGATTTGGCCCACCGTTCCACATCACTATACAAAAAACTTATAAATCTGATAATTGTGATACATTTAATATATTTTGCCTTGATATATCATCAGGTGTTTAAGTAACCAAGAAAACAAAACAATAACTCTAGAGAAAACAAAAATTAACAATTAATTATTCACTTTTAAACGAATTGCAGGTGCAACATCAAGTTATCGCAGGTGCAACTTGTCTAATTTAAGTGAACATAAACATTAATTTAACTTATATAGGGACAAATTAAGAGATCAAACAACATTTATAACTAATTGTTACACTTTTTTAGTGGTTTTTATTAATTATTTCTTTTCAAATATGTCAATATTCACTAAAAATTAGATGAACATAGAATTTCCATCAGTTGTTTTTAATGATGCTTCCAACTTTGCAATAATATCTTGAAATTGCATGTCTGTTAAGAATATCATTAAAGTTGCCTATAAAATGTTTACCACCTATAGTTTTTATAATTTATACTCTGGTTTCTCCGTCTTCATCCATATTGCTCTGATAATCTCCCACATAACGAAAGATACTGAGTAATTTCTTTGCTAGTTTAGCATAACAATTGTAAGACAGAAGCTTGGAGATTAACAGTTTCAGGACATAATTCTGGTGATCATTTTTAACCTTGAAGAGACGTTGATAGAGTTTCGTCATTTATAAATTCATTGTCTGTATCACAGTAAATGCCAGAAATGTGCAATCTCTTTTTAAACACAATGGCACAACTGAGAGAGGCTTGGAGAGTACTCCACCATGTTGCTCCAAGGCATGTTGGCGGAGTAAATATATATCATCAATACTATTAAGCATATATCTAATTCAAATCTCATTTATTCAAAGTTGATTCATATTGAACACTTTTTGAACGTCAAAACTCTACCACTGCCTTGGAAGGTTTATTCGTTATAGAGAAGTTTATTCGTTATGGAGTATCAAGTCAGGGCATTAAAAAAGTAACAAAATATGTAATATATCACACAGAAAGGTTAAGCGACAAAAAGTTGCATCTGACATCAAGATTGCAGGTGCAACTAATTTACATAATGGTTGATTTGTGTAACATAAATACTGCATACTTCAAAACGACTTGTTAGCTCTGATGATGAGAAATGTTAGCTCTTTATTTCTGTGAAAATAGTGAACTGAAAAATGAGAATTTTTTCTATTGCGGGTGCAACAAATTAACAATGTATTCCAGCGTTCAATAATGATGAATAAGAACAACATATACTTACATTTTTTAAACAGAAAGATATATGAATATTGTCACTTCAAGCTTTGCCGGTAAAATATTACCTGAAACTATCAGAAATAACTATTTTGAGCGAGTTTTGGTAGGTATGATTTCTCAGTTTGTATTGTACCAACTCTTTAAATGGTAATATTTTGAAACGCGCCCAAAAAGTTAATATGGAGCCAAATGGAAAAAAAAACTAAATTTAATATAAAATTTCAACTCTCTTCTTTGCACTATTTACAAAAAAAAAACAGCTAATAATGTTTTAAAAAAATAAATGTTGAGAATTGTCTATAGCGGAATGACCCAAGGGTGTCAAGACTATGATAATAGTTATGATATTTCGGTTAGACAATACTTATTACATACCCGGTTATATGCAAGTATAAAAAGTTTCTTATTCATATTTCATTACTTTTATTTACAGTCACAAGTGGACTCAAACCACTTTGTCAATTTCTTCTGTGAGCATGTCATGAAACGCTGGAGTGATATTTCTACGCCCGAAGGAGGAGCCGACAGCAAGTTGGAGTTGTTGAAGATATTTGCAGAGATCACTGAATATTGCGGGGAACTGGAGGATGCTCAGGACAAGATTAACACGGTTTATGATGTACTAATGGTATGATATTTATCACCTTTATACTGGAAAGTGTTTCAAACGTGTCTCATCTTAATCTCATTATTTTATGGTAATTTTAAACAGTGTGTAATCCAGTTTTTTTTTTAAGAAAACCTTTTTAGTCCATCATTATATTGCATTGAAACCAATTGGCATACTATTGACTGATTGATGAAGAAAAAATCCTTTCCTGTGATTGTCATTTGTAATTACACATGAGAAATTGATTCGTATAGAAGATATTATAAGATTGCAAATAAAATGGAAGTTATATACGGTACTTTTTTTTTTCCACAGAATTATTTACCAGAAGCACCAGTAGATAATGAAGAAGCGTCTGAAGAGAAAAAGGAGGAAAAGGATGCAGAAGAGAAAACAGAAGAAAGCAAGTCTCGATCGCCGGCTCCCTCACTGCAGTTTTCACACGTGGAATCTGCATTGTTCGCCCTGCACTCACTCTGCAGGAAAGCACCCGATGCTCTCAGTGCCGACACAGCGCGGCTGAAGGCGCTTCGTCTACGTTTGCAGTATACTGCTCGCCTTACTCAGGGTTATATCAAGAAATTGAAGGAAGTCACACAGGTGATTAGAAAATATTTGAAAAATTATAATGTCCCTGATTGACTTCAGAAATAATTGTATTGTGCATAACCATGTGCTTTATACATTAATTAGAAACATCAATACATTAGTCCCTGATTTGGAAATTCCTACAGTATAGATCAAATTATAAAAATGTCTTTTTTCTTCAATTTCCTGTGCGCAGTGCTAATTATGATCTACTTATTTCAGAGCAAGAAAGCTGATGATAATTCTGAAGAAAACAAGTTAAAGATTGTTGCTTTGAAGACAACTTCTAATATAAATACTCTTATTCGAGACATATTCCGAACACCACCAAGCTTTAAGAGCAAGGTCCAGTTATCCTTCCAAAACAAAAAGACTGAAAAAGATGTAAGTATAGATCACAGCTTAATAATTATTTATTTCATTCAACATGAGTACAATTACAATAATGTATAGTTTACAAGTAGTTATAGTATTTGTCTATCTTAAATGTTATCGTCAACTGCCTAAACTGGGCGAAAAGCCTGTCTCCCGAAAGTGTATCTGAGTTACTATATTTTATAATTAAGATTGAACTAATATAAACTTATACATTGTACTAGTGCTTTTAAGTAGTTATAATTTAGATCTATAAATTAATATTTAAATTATAATGATTTCGAACCGCATAGCGGAATGGCTTCCATACCAGTCCAATGCCCAATGGGCCCCGGGTTCGATTCCCGGCTGGATAGACACTTAAATGATGAATTTAGATTTCTGTTCTGGGTCAGAGTGTTTTTGTATTTGTGTATGTGTGTGTCCATGGCACCGACGACAGGAGATAATCCTACTATGGAGCTATGAGTATAGAAAGCGTTCTTTTTTTATGATCTAATCATAATAAATAGCATCTTTTGTGGTTTGACTTTAGAACCAGCAGTCATACCTATTTCAGTTTATATTCTGGTTTGAAGGGTAATAGTCATTTGAGGTCATCTTGTCCTCAAAGGGAATTGTGCATCCAAGACTGATATCCAATAGAATCCTCAATCTATCTTGGATTTATTACAGATGTCCATGAGTGGCAGGTACCACTTACCATCCAGTGGACTGCATGTTTGTCCAATATATAAAAAAAATCTAAATATTATTTATACTTGCATTTCTTCTCCAGGAAAAAGAACCAATCAGCTCTGAGGAGAAAGAAAAACAATCCCCTGGACAAAAACGGCACCGACCCATAACATTTGACAATGGCGACAGAAAAGAAACCTCCGAAAAGAGATCGCGTAGTGGTGACAGAAACTTGAAAATGTATACACCACCTTCTGGAAAATACAGCTCCAGATTGAATTCAAATAATGGGCGCTTCTCGGAGTCTAGCTCTGGGAGAGGGAGGGGGGGTTACGGCAGACGAAACTTCCGCTATGGTGGCGCACCCTATAGACGGCGGAACAATTATTAACACACAGACTTAAAAGCAACTTACATGACAAATAAGGTTCTAACTCTAATATTGTCGTTGACTGTGATTTGCACACAATTCTTGTGCATCACAATTAAAAACAACTTGGAGAAGTAATGTTGCAAATATAAGTCCAGAGATCCTAATGTGATCTTAATTTGTGGGACTGAACTACAAATATGACAAGATTTTTTATTACAATTTTTAAACCATTTTAATTTCTGGGGACTGCTCTTTTGGACATCGGACATTTTCTGCGTTGTCTCATTTTTTTTAAGGTTGGTTAGGTTGTTTACTAGGACCTTGTGGCAGCCCAGAGTGTAGAATATATTCAGAATAAGGTAAGGTTACTACTATAGGGTCATAGGAGATCGACTGGAGGATTCTCATTTTAAAGACCAGTTTATTGCAGTAAGATTATTATGAATTTATTTCTTATTAAAATTATTAAGCAAATAACGTGTAGAATTTATAGTCACATTTAGATAAAAATAAAGGCTTCTCTGGGACTATGGTCGGAGAACCACTTCATTCGACCATAATGTATACCGTGAGTATTACATTTTATTATAATATTATTATTATAGGTTTCCATCTGAGATGTCTTAGCAGCCAGAAGGAATAGCTGTTTTAGCAGTATCAAATCCGACTTGTATGCAGTAAGTACTAAAAGACCTTTTGAATGATTATTAGTGTTATTTCTAATTTTCAGATTATTCTCGAAAATTGCAGTTTGTTTGATTTATTGTTTCAGATTCTCTGGGGGTTTCTTTGACTGTACAAAGAAACACCGCCGTGAGGATTATATTTCAAAGGATGTATTTTACTTCGTAAATTAATAAAACCATTTCAGTAATACAATACACCTTGTTTTATTCACCTAAATGTTTACTTTATAGTTTAATTGATGTACTATTTTACTATATCGTTCTATTTTAATTTATACTTTTATTGACAATCAATGTTTAGGGTATATTGAACACTTGGAGGAGTAACGAGACTCATTCTTCCTAGATTGAACAAATTATGATGATAGTATTTTCTTATTAAAAAAACACTCCTATGTGATATCACGTTCGTATCAAGTTATTGCGCATGAATGGTACATAAATAAACTTCGAATTATTTACTCTGATATAATACAGTTAAGCTATTAAATATTATCCAAATAGTACATATATTTAGATTAAAAAGTAATAGATAGTAGGTGTAGTACAACGAAAAAAGAGAATTCTTTTTAAATTTAAGTAGTAGTAAGTTAATATATTACGATATTTGTATTACTAAAGTAGGCATGATACACAAATAAAATTTGGGCGAATGTCACAGTTTTTTTGAGAATTTTCTATGCAACCGATAGCCGTTTCAGTTGAACTGCGGAATATTTCTGCTTTTTGCGCCCAAATGATTGAGCTTCTTCAATTGTCTCTGGAAGTTGTGCATTTAAGGTTTCTGGTAACATCAGTGAACAAATAACAGCACCAATACTCATTGCACATATTATTATGCTTGGTAAGCGTTCATCTATTGGCCGTCCCTGTAATTTAAAAAAATCCTTTAAGGTCAAGTTTCAACGTTGGATTGCAATATATATTGTAATCTAAATCTCCGGAAAACATCAGGATGTGATACCTAACAGTGTGTACCCACAGATTTAATCTGCGTATACCCACTTGTCGGGGCGCTCAGGGTCGGATTTTAATTGAACATTCCAGTAGCAAAGCATTCTAAATAGCTTCATATATATTATTATCAAAACACTGCTACTTGAATAACTGATTTTAAAAGATTTTTAAATCTGACAGCCGATAAATGGAAATGTAAGAACGGTCAGAATGGGCCGTTACTAGAAAAATGTATTTCCCGCTAAAGCTTACGCACAGACATGTGATTTCCTTTTACGCAAAGGCTTCTCGGTTTTAGGGCCATTTAATTAATGACTGGTGAGTATGACAAAAATGGATAAATTCTTATTTTATAATGAAATATTTAGAATAGTAATTGGTAGGTGTAAGTAATTTAAAAACACTTGTAACGTATATGCTTTAAATTTAATAAAGTATTTAAAATAATACGACTTATCTATAATACTTACAAAGTATAGTATGTAGGGAGCCACAACAGAACCCACACTCGCGAATACGTTTCCCAAAGCTAGTCCTGACTGCCGCAGACATGTTGGGTATAATTCCATCGCAAATAAATTAGCCGCAAAGTAAGATATAGCATTGGACATTCTTATCATTATATTAAGCAC
Organism: Urbanus proteus proteus; assembly: GCA_018251915.1. Classification (NCBI taxonomy): domain Eukaryota; kingdom Metazoa; phylum Arthropoda; class Insecta; order Lepidoptera; family Hesperiidae; genus Urbanus; species Urbanus proteus. Next base: position 8,116 of record DWPV01001326.1, on the reverse strand, counting down.
AGTTCCGATCCACCAAACACGGGTCCATGAATAAGAACCTACAAATGATTAGTAACACAATTGAATATTATCAAAGGTCTATCTATGTTAGTAACTATACAAATCTACCAATATCGTAGTCAGGGACAGGTCTGAGTTAAAGTATCTGTCACGGAAGCTTAAATCATGTTAAGTCTATCCGCGGACTAAAGACAGCGGTAAAATTTTAGAAATAGGTATGAGGACATAACGTTCTCGCCAAATTGTTCTCTCTTCCGACGTTTAAATATTCTGGCTTGAAATGTTTAGTACTTTGATTATATATTATACTAGCTATTGCCCGCGGCGCATTCAATTACATATGAACCTTCATCTTGAATCACTCTATCTATTTAATAAAACCGCATCAAAATCCGTTGCGTAGCTTTAAAGATCTATAAAAGTATACATAGGGACAAACAGCGGAAAGCGACTTTGTCTTATATCATTTAGTGATAATATCAAAAAATTAGCAGATAACTGAATGAGTAGTTGTATATCCTTCCATAAGATGGAAAAAATGAATTTAAAAGAAATCTTACTTGTTACTCGAAGAGCTATTAAAGCCCAGCCTGTTGCTGTTATAGTAAAAGACAAAGCTCCTGTATAACGTCGTCCTATCCGGTCTGCAAACCAAGCGCTTACAAAATTAATCGGTATTTCCGAAAATGACTGCCATCCAAATTCCAAAAAAGGATTTCCATCGGATTTTTGACCAATACTTAGCACTTGCAGAGTATAACAAACATTTCCAACAGTCCTGTAAACATATTGATCGATGAATTAGTAGTTATACCTATAGGTGGGTAATACATATAACTTAACATTAACCAAAAACATACCTACCATAGTACAAGTTGTAGTACTGTATATAGTGCTAATGTATATCCTTTAAACAGAGCTAGAGGTCCCAGTGATTTACTGGTATTTTCCGATTTGTAGCATAATAGTTCTTCTTCTGTTTTTTCGCTCAACGTAGTTTTATTTACTTTGGCTATACGTTTTAATTGTTTAACGCACTGTTTCGTTTTGCCATTTGAGTATAACCACCGAGGGGATTCAATTACGTTCCTGTTAAAACAAAGTATAATGCTGTACGAATGTATAGACGTTTTTATTAAATAACTATATAATTTAGTAAAATGAGAGTATTATTACGTACCATGAAAATAATAATAAGAATATTGTAAAAGGTAACGTAGTAACTATAATAAATAATCTCCAATCTTTGAGCCACCAATAAAATAAGGGCATTATGCAAGCTGCAAGAGACCCAGTCGAAAAACGAATGGAGGTCAACAAGGATCTTCTTTCAGAAGAAGTAATTTCTACACAAATAATTGTAGCGCTTTGCATAGCTGACCACATAGCAAATGAAGACAACAAACTTCCAGACAAAAATACTATGTAAGATCTTCCCGGTAATAACGAGATAATACGACCAATTACGGTGAGAGCCATTGTTATGATGTGGGTTAAGCGACGGCCGTATCTGAAAATAAAAGAAATAAGTATTTTTACTAGGTCATAGTTATCTACCAAATCCACGAACTTTTATGCACATATTGGTTAAACCCCCTAAACGACGCCCTGGCTGCGGCTTTAATAATATAATAGGTATCTGCTACTATGATGGTAACAATCATGGTGGTAGATTCAGTACCGTTCCGCACATCCTCACCGCACTTACTACCGTTTTTTCTACCTAACCCTTATTGTATCTACTACTTAGTTAACGTTAATTTTTGAATTTGGAGTCAACGATTTTTGCGGTGCGGCACCGCAATCATATATTATTGTGTCGAGAATAATCAAAGGTGTCGACAATATTACACTCATTGTCAATTCATTTGTGCTCTTTAAGGGACATATTTAACTATGGCAACTTACGCGTCTCCAGTCCATCCAAAAAACATTGATCCTATTAGCTCAGTAACTTTGCTATATGCTAAAATATTTGGAATATATATTTCCTTGTCGCAAACCCAATCTTTTTCCGAGGCGACCGTTGAGCCATACCAAGTTTTGTCGTGTTCATGTTCATCGCAACCTAAAATACATCACCAAACTTAATGATACATTTCAGAATACTATCATTATTCGGCATGTGACGATGCACAGCATCTGGGAGAGTGCGTCATACTTCCCTTTGTCATTTTTCAACCAATCGCTGTTCTTCCCTCGGTTTTAGCCAATCAGCGTTAACTGCATATCGCGTGGTCTCAGGTGATATCCTTCTTCGGAGGGTATTTACTAATTTACTTCATAGCAGTCTCTCACCAGGAGGCCTTAAATGGATGCTGTGCATCGTCTCTGCTAAATAATACAAGTTTTATTGTTATGTAAAACTTGGATCATTATTCGGCATGTGACGATGCACAGCATCTGTGAGAGACGTGTTTATAGCTCCTGGTGACCACGGAAACGACGCTATGTGAAAGGTAAAGATGGCCAATAGTAAGTAATACTATTTCAAGAGAGAAGATAACTTTTATGTATTTGACAGAAAAACACAATAACAGAATGAAATTAATTAATCTCCATAATTAATAGACAATTTTATAAAGAAGCTTTATACATCAACAAGTCTGCGTACTTATTTTATCTAATTAAGTACTAAGTAGTAATTACAAAAACAAAACCCTAAGTAGTAATCACAAAAACAAAACTTATACTGGCTCAAAATTTGCCGCTAGGTTCAATTGCGAGGGCTGTGGTTTACCTATAATTTGTTTACAATAAAATTTAGCAAAAGTATTTTCTTTACGCCAATTACCACGGGCAAGAATTTCTTCCGTGGAGTAATTTTCGTACCAGTTCAGAGAAGCTACTGCCGAGCGCGTACTGCCGGGTGTCGCACATATATTTGCTTCTTTAAATAATGATTTTAACCAATTCCCAATAATAGTTCGGGAAGCCGCTTTATTGGGACCTTTTATTGTTATAAATAAAGCATTGTGGCATTCGGCAGTACGTCTCTGGCCGCCTAACAATATAACCCTTCGGATCCAATATACTGGACAAATATTTTTGTCACGGTGTTGTAAAAGCTTCCAGGCAGACTGTCGGTAGGTGGCAGTGTCTGTTTTAGAACCATAAGCTGGTTGGAGAATACAAAAATCACCACTATCAACATAAAGATCAGATGAGATTCTTAATAAGGTAAGGTCATGCACCCTTCTGCCGGATGCAAGAAGCAAAATACAAGCTAACCTACGTGACGCTTCAAATAATGAATCATTACTTGGGGGGTTTGCTTGCAACCACGCCACAAGCTCGCCTGGGTCCCAAATTGGGGGATTCTCTACTTTGGGCTTTTGGAGAGATATAGCTTTTAAAATGTGTTTAACCAAAAAATGTGAATTCAAATTTTCATTTCCAATAGGTTTTCCAAAAGTTAAAACAACGGATTTATGTAACAGTATAGAAGAATACGATAATCCTTCTGTAAGATGTAAATGGGCTAAAAATTTCGATAGAGACGACCCATTTGGATGTTTAAAATTGAAATTGTTTGATTTACAATATTCTATCCATCGACACCATGCGGGTTGATATGTTTTTAGTGTAGATTCTCTCCATGATGATCTGAGTAGCAATCTTTCGGATTCAGACCAACTGTTGGTGACATCGTTCCAGCCCCAAGTTTCCAGACATAAAGCTCCATCTCCTGCACTCGAGGTGGTGGCCGGCCGGTCCTTTGATCTATCAGAACTTGACTCAAGTTGTGGATTCTTATTGGTTTGCAGAGCGCCCGTCGACGAATGTCTGGCAGCCAAAATGCTCTCTTCCACATTGGCGCCACCAGCAGAAATACTCCTTGTGCTGAGTTTAGATGGTGAAGGACACGCGGCAGGAGGCTCGGGGGTGGAAATACCCATGCTAGGGAAAAATTCCACTTGCGGCTGAAGGCGTTGCAAAACTGAGCCGATTGATCCGAGCTGTCTTTTGTCACATATTTTGACACAACTTTCGTTTCTCTGCTGGCTAGTAAATCTATCTGTGGGGTTCCGAAATGATAAAATATTTTCTTTAGAGCAAGTGGTAACAGATGCCATTCTGACGGATGTTTTCCTCTTGATAACTTGTCCGCAATGTGGTTGAATTTCCCGGGCAGATATTCTGCGGTTATCGAAATTCTCCAGCGATCTAGGAGAACTAACAGCTGATATGTCATATTGAGGAGGGGCATGGATCGTGTGCCGCCTTCCTTTTGTATGTAAGAAATTACTGTGCGATTGTCCGACTGCAACGTTAGATGGCGACCTTGGAGGAAGGATTTGAAGTAATTGACTGCAGCTATGATGGCGAACATTTCTTTTCGATTGCAGTGCCAGTTCTTTTGATGGGGTTCCCATTTGCCCGCGATTGACTGGTCGTCTAGTTGTGCCCCCCACCCGAAGTCTGACGCATCGGTGGTTAAAAAATGTTGAGTCATTTTTGGGTGCAAGTCGGTTTTTATTTTGGATGATACCATTGCATTGATCCACCACTTCATATCGTTTATGCACACACTCGGTATTTGTTCCTTCTTCCGTGCTGGTCCCTTTATCAATTCTTTGGCAAATCGCTGAAGGTGACGACAGTGCAGTCGACCTCTTGGTACTGTCAGGTTGGCGAAATTGAGAGTTCCCAATATAATTTGTGTTTCCTTCAGAGACATCGTTTTGTTCTGAACTGCTTTTCTTAGAATTGTCGATATTGTATGCACCTTCTTCTCCGGAAGACTCTTGAAATCCTGATTGGTGTTCCAAATCAAACCGAGGTATTCTAATTCTTGGGTAGGTGTGGTTACTGTCTTCTCGCGATTTATCGTCCACCCTAGCGATTCGAGGGTACTCAGGGCTACCTTCACCTGGGCCTGCAGAACTGATTTGGATTGACTGACTATCAGAAAATCGTCCAAGTATACTACTATCCTCATTCCCTTGGAACGTAGAAATTGGGCTACCCAATTCGTAAGGGATGAAAAGCTCTTGGGAGCGCATGACAGCCCGAAAGGCAGGCAGGTCATTTGTAGTACTTGGCCCCTGTACACTAGTCTCAGGAATCTCCGGTGGCACTTCATAATGTTCACATGAAAGTAAGCGCAGGAAAGATCGATCTTCACCATCCAATCTTTCTTTTGAAGGAAGTGAGGTATTTGGAATTGTGATATTAGTTTGAAGGGCTTTGGGATTATGTACTGATTTAATCTCTTCAGATTGAATATTGGTCTGTTGCTCCCGTCGCTCTTCTTTGTCAAAAACATCGTTGATAGAAAACTGGGCCCCAAACATTCTTGGTCCGGAAGTTCCAATACCTTTTGGTGTAGCAAGAGGTCTATCTGGTCCGACATTCTGGGCGATTGAATTGTTTTGAAGCGATGCAGAGTCCTCGATGATGGGTAAACAAGCACGGGTTTGGAGGTAAATGGCAGACACATTCCTGTTATAATCTTCAGGAGGGCCTCCGGAGCCCCCAGCCTCTGCCACTGCATCCGATACGCTCGGAGGCAGCCCCCATAAAACTTGTGCTTGTTCGGCTGTGAGTCATTGTTGTTTATTTGGACGAGCTTCCTTTCTAAACGATTTTTTAAATGTTGATGTTTGTTTAGTGGAAGATGCATTGGGTTTTCCCTTTTTGATATGGGATTCCTGGCCTTGCGAACGAAAGGGCCGATCTTTAGGAGTGGATCTATTTGGCTTACTTGTAGAATTAACATGCTGAGTAACTCGTTGTTTGTCCAAATTAAACCAAGGGCGCACCCATTTATCGAGCCCACCTGTGTTTTGTATGTATGTTTGAAGTTGGGTCTCGTTAAACAAGCTCTTTGAACTAGGGGGTATCTTACGCAGACCCTCCCTCAAGTTCTTGTTGGGCAATTCGCTCAGGATACGCTCCCTTCGATTCTCTATGTATTCAGCCCGTTTTCCGCAAACAAGCTGCATAAGAGCCTCACTAGTTTTGTGAAATGGAGTGTTAGGCTGAAATAATTCTGCCATCTTATCGAACACGTTAGAAGCAGTCAAAACGGTGCTCGCAGATGCAGTCCAGTCAACGAACTGTTGCAAGGTTCGGTTTAACATTTCGCGTTGTTCCAGAAGAGCATTACTTAAAGCCGCTACTAGTCGTTCCGAACTAGCGATGTGATCCCTTCCTTTAATGAACTGTCTAAGCTCATCATTGATTCCAAGATCTGAAAAGCCTGGTGTTGCGTTATATAGTTTTAACACATCAGCGTATCGTACATCTTTCCATTTAGAGTCGCTAAAATGTTGGAGGGCCTCAATTTGTTTCACGCGTACCGGATCGGCGTTAGGAATCTTAGGATCCTTAACAGCCGTATTAATTAAGCTGAGGTTGAACCGGGGGGTGTCAACCTCACAATTGAGTTCAGCTGCCGCTGGTCGACTTAGGCTGATAATTGGTTGCGTGCTGGCGCCAGGTACAGCTTCCCGGCAAGTTGACGGATCCGCGATCGATGCAGAATAATTATGAATCAGCTGTTTCGCACTAGTGTCCGGCTCCGGACCGGTTGCACCTACACCCGAAGGCTGCGCGCCTTGAGGCTGAGAATCGTTCGGATTGAAAAATTTTTGCCACAATAAGTGTGTTAGAGTGTTTACTTGGACAGTTAAGTCGTGACATGAATGGTTATCGGACTTACCCTGTCTGCTTCTTTTTACCTGGGACCTTGAGTGCTCTGACTCTGACGAACTCGATGACGAAGATCGTCGACGTCGCCTAGAGGTTGGAGTTTCTCCATACTCACAACCACTGCGTGACCCACTAGCACTCATCACTATAAACACTGCAATCCACAAGGTCCGTAAATTTACCGCACTACGCCGCGCAAGGTAGAAGGTACCTACTTAACGTCTAACGAACTTCGCATTCGAGGCACGTATATTTCACGATAAATAACGGTTATGCGTTATTTCCATACTGAAAGATATATTATTATTCACTTTTAATAATGAATTAGCATTAAATAAACCGTATTTTACAAATTTAGAACAGCAAAAACTTCGCAACAAAGTTTTCTTCTCGAGAAGTAACGATGCTATGAAGTAAATTAGTAAATACCCTCCGAAGAAGGATATCACCTGAGACCACGCGATATGCAGATTAACGCTGATTGGCTAAAACCGAGGGAAGAACAGCGATTAGTTGAAAAATGACAAAGGGAAGTATGACGCACTCTCACAGATGCTGTGCATCGTCACATGCCGAATAATATAAAAGGTTGTCCATAAAATAGGTACCTACTTGCGTTATAGCGGCGTAAAAAAATGCGTGATATAAGATAAGTGCATATCAAAGAGACACCTTATTTGAATTTAATATCAAAAATGCACCTTCATATTCAATCGAAAATTCACGCGTCTAAATATCAGCTTTTTTATAATCCAGGGCTTTTTGTTAATTGAAACCACTGAAAGTGTATAAAATATACTGTGGGAAATGTTCTCAAAAATGGACAGTGATGAAAAGAAAATATTTTTTTACTTTAGGAAAAACGAAATTCTAACACAAATACAGCAATATTTCGTTTATTAGTATAAAACACAAAATTAGGTGTGTCTCCACCCAGCGATTGACCATGTCCTACTGCTTAACCAAAGCAAATATAGAACTAATTATTAAGTACATCCATTAAAACCGAAAGTGCGTAATTTAAGAGGACATCGCTGGCTGCACTGTCTGTTTGAAGTCAATTTTTGTAGAAACGAAAATGGAACAAATTATGAATTATATTTATTTTGGTAGAACAAGTATAGAACTAATTATGTAGTGCTTTGGTTAAGCAGTAGGACATGGTCAATCGCTGGGTAGAGACACACCAAAAATTAGTATACAGATGTCTAGTCAAGACTAAAGCTCCCTAGAACTCGAAGTTTGCCTGACTTTCAAATTCCTCGTGTATTCAATACCACATCGTTCGAGGATTAGCTCTCAGCGTGAATTTCGTTTATTCGTAGCAGCTAGCTTACCCGTCGATGTATGTCGATACCTACATGGTAAGTAAAGACTATAGTAAGATTCCAAAAGTGGGTTAGGCTGACCAATAAAACGAATCGAGAGATTAAAAAAGTATATTCTACCACCACCTCGG
>DWPV01001325.1:0-21329 GCA_018251915.1 Urbanus proteus proteus | reverse complement strand
TGTCTGTTTGGCTGAGCTAATCTTCTAAACGGCTGGACGGATTCTGACGGGACTTTCACTGGAGGATAGCTGAAGGTCTAAGGCGTAACATAGGCCACTTTATTTTTTGAAAAATGCATTAGCGCGCGCTCCACGCGCATGCGCACGCCGTCGCGGGACAGCGGCATGACTTTCATGTTTAAATATGTATCTTTTTTACTTTTGAAACGCGGGTGAAACCGCGGGGTTCATATAAAATAATTTTATACGAGGTTTATTAAAGATATTATAAAACAACTACCTCGGTATACTCCAAGTAGTGCTAAAATATTTGTACGTCATAATATCTAATTAGCAGTTTTGTTTAGCGAACTAGCGTCAAGGGAACAGTTTTGCTAATGTGCAAAAGTTTGTGGGTTTTAAAGTATGCAATTCTCCATACATGCGCGTTAAAACCTCTGTGGTGAAATGGTAAGACACTAAAATAAAACATAAGGCGTTTCAGTTTTCCAATTTAACTTTTTTGGTTTGAAAATGAATTCAATTAAGCATTCCAACTGAATCCTTCTGAAATGATAATTACCAACGTGAAATTACAGTTATGCGTGCTTGTTTGCACACGGAATGAGTATGACTAAAATAGCACATAAGGCGTTCCAATACTGCTGTTCTGATACAGTGCAAGTCAGAACGAGTAACGTGCGAAGCATTTCAACTAAGGCCTGGTGAAAACAAAATGGAAAAGTAAATATACCCTCCATTACTCAAAAGCAATCCAAGCCCAGCGCTGGGATACTCAATGCATGTTTATTTACTCCCGCTTTACGAATGGAATTCGGCATACCAAATGTTTACTCAAAACAAGCAAGCTATTTTGGCGCTTCGCACCACATAATACACACCACATTCGCTTGTCCACACAGTTCACCTGTCCCTACATAGTTGTAGATTGAAACGGGTGGAATTTCACGTATGATGTTATTTTGCTATCTCAGTGAACAACGAATATATCTCTTTAATTTCTGGCATTCTTTTAAGATTAACCTCAGACCATTAAAATAGATAACGCATCGGAAACGTAGACAACGCAACGGAACATTGCAATGAAAAACAACTTGCATTTGCGCGGATCAATGATAAATTTCCCAGATGCTATGAAGCAGAAATTTGTACGTCATGTCAAATATTTTTTGCTTTGAGTGGCACACGATTGCATTTTTTTCCAAGAGTTTAATATCGTAAAGCAACGTAACGACTCCTACAATATTCTGACATGACACAAACGGCATAATTTGCCTTGTTCGTGTTTTGTGTTCCTACACAAATCGGTAGAATTTCATGTTTCGTATTTTAAAGGGTAAGTCTATATTTTTATTCTATAACAACACAAATTATTTATTCACCAGCGATGCTGCAAATGTGGTAAGTGGAGACTTGGATAGTTTGGCGCTGAATGCGAAATTCATAATTAATATTAAGCGAGTTTTAATGTCTGTGCGCTCGCTCTCACGCTAACTCGCATTATCGCGTGCGATTTTACAAGAGTTGATTTAATAATATAATATAGGTATTTAGGTCATAGAATAATACCTGATAATATGAATTGCATGCTCCAATTTAAACCGGTGATGTAATTTTAAATTTGAATTTAAAGTCATAATCAATCAATATACATTAAACATTACCGCTTCTATGATTGCGTATGCGCTGTATTTGTGTAGTTTAATAACCATAAGTATCTAAATCTAGTTACTTAAACACTCAAGCTACACATGGGTATAATCATACCCATGTGTAGCTTGAGTCTTGCACTAGTCACACATGTACATAAAACTTCTTGAAACTTTCTGTCTTTTGATCAAAACAGCATTAGAATCCGTTGCGTAGTTTGAAAGCTCTAAGTGAACACATGCCGGGAAGCGACTTTGTTTCATACTATACTCATATAAATTCTTAAGATTATTCACCAACTTGTGATCAATCGTTATATCCTGGTTTAATCTGAGAATCACCAATAATACTTACATTATTAATTTACAAAAATACATCTAAAGTTTCCTACAGTAAAATAACACCTACAACTAAGCTACATAATAAGAAATCGTGTCCAATAATAGCAGCTATTCACAGAAATAAAGAGAAAATGAGTCTTTAAAACCCCAACGTTGGGGGTCATATCTTTGTATTCTCAGAAAGAAATATTTACAGACCTTAACCCACATTCTCGTATCGGGCGTTTGTATATGACACTTCCATTTTTAATCTTCAAAGCTACTTTCTTATTCTTCATATCAGGCAAAATGCATATCTTGAGAATATCTCTGCCTAAATAAACATTTTTCTTTTTTGGAAAACGAAAAATAAAATAAACGAATTATTAACCAACTATGCCTAATGCTATGCCAAAATTACAACTACTGCTTTTATATTTTTAATATATGACTAATAAAGGTCATGACAGGTGCCTGAATAAAAAATATACGGTAGAAACATGTAGTTCTTAATGTTTATCTATTTGTCTGTACGAGATAATGTAGAAAACTTCTCAAATAACTTCGACGGAGTATTAATTATACTGGATTAAAGAAAACAAGAAAGACAAGTTTCAATATGAAAATAGTTCAGATTCTTGAATCAAAAAGAGTACGAATTAACAAGTCTAAAGAAACATTCTTCCTTAAACATTATTAATTAAAATTCCAGTACCTATAAAGGTGATTCCACACAAGCGTAAAGTTCGAACAATATCACCAAATGCGCGCACGCGTTTCTCAAAATGAGTTGCTTATATCAATCGCACTTGCCACCATCTGGTATGAAGGACCCTTTGCTATTTCAACCATAACACGAACGTACACAAAATTATCTGTTACGTTACGTTATAGGCGTTTGTGTATTCAAATTAGGGTCGTCCCTTCTACTCTACTTACGATAGTGTTCACTCCGGAGCCATTCATTTTTGGAATGGTCTAGGTTAATATTAAACGTGTGGTCGCACCTTAACTAGTACTTAGGTTCCCAACATTAAGTAGTATGTTTATTGTGGGGCATGATGTATTTAAGCGTGTTTCATGACCATTAGTGTTGTACTATCGGGTGCCGGTATGTCTCGTCCTGCAAGGGAGGTCGACACGCGGTATCAAAAGGTACAAGTACAATACAAGTATCAAAAGATCATTAGGTTTTTGATTTTTTAATAATAATTTTAATTCAGTATTTTATTATATTGCCTACTAAAAGGATTTACTAATGTCTGATTCAATAAAGGCAATGTTAACAACACATTTTAATTACATCAGTCAAATAAGTCTTATATAAAGTCACGCAAACTAATATTGGATGGCACATTGATTGAAGCGTCACTTTATAGACGCCTCCTTTTTTCAGGCTTGCCTAGATAATAGGCACTCTATTCCATTACTATCTCTATAATACTATCGCTGTAGGCAAAAACAGTAGCACGAGGCTATAAAAATCTCCACTAAGCTATTCAAGTCTTTATTTTCCGAGCCACATAAAGGTGTCGCGGTAGACGATAATGCAACGATAACAGTCCCCTACTCGCACCTCATTTCGAGGCTCACATAAAGCTCCTATAAGATACTTTGAGAAGTTTTTCCAAAGTAGGCAATCTGAGGGTGATATTCATACACAAGTTAGAATCTTCAAGTTATTTTCTCACACATTTTTGTGGTTAGGGAGAAATACTTATACGAGGCCTTCCAGCTCAGCCCTCAATGATAGCAACGCATCTGTGGTCAACCTCAGCTAAGACCTTGATCTTATCTTGAGTTAATTACAGATGTCCATGGGCGGCAGTTGCCACTAACCATCAGGTGGACTGCATGCTCGTTTGATACTTTGATCATATAAAAAACCTCACTCTTCAGTGTTTTCTATTTAATAATTATATGATAGTCAGTTCGCTTTTAATAAAATATAGTTCATATAGTAATAGTGCTGTATAATATCTGTGTTATTTTTGTGTGAAACGTGTTACATAGATAACACTATAACAGATATCAAACGTGATATTTACCGATATAAACATGATATTTCCGAATAATTCCGTTACGTGCTCAGCGTTTCCGTGACCGACATCAGACATCGATGTTTCCGTTATAGATGTCAGGTGGAACATTCATTTCGTAATATATATCAAATGGCCGTAACCTTTACCTATTGTGATCTCAAACATATACAATATCATCTCATAGAGTAAATCGGTTATATTAAATCTTAAAAAAATACATATTAGCTCCAAAATAACTGTAATAAGCCACAAACAGCCATAACGATGCTAATATTAAACTCAAAGAACGAAGAGTTTCATAACCTTTAAGAAATAGAACGAATTCAGCTGGTCGCAATAAATTAAATTCAAGTGTATCTGATAAAGCTTTATACGCTAATCAGAAGTGGATAACACTTGTGCAGAGTGAGCATTATGACAATGCACTGGAATTTGTAACTTGCAAAATTCCTTATCAAGTTTCCACGAGACAATGAGCGCTCATCAACATTAGAATTGTTTAGAACTTCTGGCGATAACGAAACGAACTTAGCGCTTACAAGTTAAGTAACTTAAATAACAAAACAGAAAAGACTATATAATTAATTTAATTTTGATTGCGGCGACTAAATATCCTTACTAACACCATTTATTTACACTTCGTATTTATGAATAGTAAATACGTCTTTAAAGCTATTAAGTTAAACTGTACTGAAAATGATAACCGGTTCAGGGTCAGCTTTTGGCCTTATTAAATTCCTCTGAATTTCATATCTTGATTTTCTTTTATATAACTTCCATTTCTTGTCCAAGATCGTTTATTATTTACCATATTTTGTTTTTATTGTACGATTTTATTATACGATTTATACACATTACAATTCACAACATTTTTAATATCATTAACAATATTTCAAACGGCTAATTTCCTAGAGTTTTCCATTAAGCTTAAAGTCTTATCTTTAATTTCAGAATCAATCCTTTCATCCAGTTCTACGTATAAGCTAAAATTATCTGATGGGATAAAAGATGCATGTACACGAGGCGACTCGACTATTCTATCTAGGATTTGTTGCAGATGATGGGAATCTTCATCATCATCGCGGTAGACTACATGGTATTTAGCTACAACGATATTAGGGAAAGAAACAGTACCAACATAAAATCCAACGGATGATTCATATCTGACTAGAACTTAAATAGATTTTTGCGTAGGCGCTTGAATGTAAAGAGCTTGATTAAATTAATTTATGTATAGTATTATTAAAATTACATCATTTATTTCTCCTAGGGTAACATTAAAAAGTTTAAGCGTTGCCTAAATTAAGTTTATTAAGTCCGAAATATGGTTTTAACGGCCTAAAGGCAATGGCTTTGCTAGTCTTACGGTACGTTATTTATGAGATGTTAATATTCCAGTTTTGATTGATATTACAATGCCCGCTTTATGAATAATTTTACTGAAAAACCATTTTGATTCAGCAACTTTTAATATATTTTATCAACATCAAATATTATTACAATTGTGTTTTTCATAACATTAAGTACATTCATAATATGAAGTATCCGTGTGATATAAATTTTCATATAACTTGGTTATTTATTAAGTTTTTTTGCGCTTTACAGAATATTATTCGATATCATATAATATATTAAGAATTTAAAAGTATCTACGTCTACCAATAACGAAAATGCAATTTAAAAAAATTGTCTGTTTGTCTGTCGGTACGTCTGTCTATCTCCTTGGCTGAGGTAATCTTCTAAACGGCTAGACCAATTTCGTCAGGACTTACACTGGAAGATAGCTGAAGGTCTAAGGCGTAATAAGTGAATAGTAAAGTTGCCTCAACTTTAATCTTTGAAAAATCCGTTGACGCGCGCTCCATTCGCATGCGCGCGCCCTCGCGGGAGTGCGGGATGACATTTATGTTTAAATTTGTATTATTTTTTACTTTTTATATAAGGGTGAAACCGCGGGATTCAGTTAGTATAACAATATTTTACAACAATCAAAATATCTATGGAATATTACCTTAAATATAATAAGACACGGGGAAAAGAGGCTAAAATATAATAGGCTTCATCCAATTTCCTTCCTTTGAGATAATTGAAAAAATGTTAATTTATGTTGTTGTTGTTTTAAGTGTAGATATAGGTTAATAATTATAAAACTATTTTGTTATTTTGACGTTGTAGCAAAAATATAGTCAATTTCTCTCTCTTGTTTACAGATCCTTGTATTTTTTATCATCATCGCATCACCTATTTCTGTCTAGTAATACCAGTATTAAGCGCTGCTTTCTTCTGGTTCAAAAAGTGTGGTGAAGAACTCCAACTTAGTCCTCAGGGGCAGCAACACATCCGTGATAAACCTCACTTAACACTGATGTTACCTCGAATTGTTTACTTTCCATCGGCGGCAGTGATCACTTACCACCAAGCGTATTACCCACTTCAATATCACTTCATTACTACATAATATAAATCAAAGTCGCTTTCCGCTATCTGTCCCTATGTATCTTTAAAACTACGCAACAGATTTTGATGCGGTTTTTTTAATAGATAGTGAGATTCAAGGGGAAAGTTTATATATAAATTAATGCGTGCAAAGCCGCAAGCAAAAGCTAGTTAACGTTATAAAACAACTTTAAAATTGTAGCTATACCTATATTATCTACTAAGATTGAAGAAACAACTTCAAGAGTTTTGATGTAGTTACATAATTCGCTTATATTTGGTTTCAGCACTCCATTAAGCTTGAAATCTGACAACCAGATCCGTTCTAAAGATAGGCACTAACTTAATCCAAGTTAGACAGTTTTCGCATTTTCCTAGAAATCAAGCTTGTCTGCCTCAGCGGTTCTGGTTTAAAAGCCAGTATACACAGTGCAAAATTTGCTGAAACTATATTTTTATTTTATTGGCTAGCTATTGTAGTAGGTGGAAATGATATTTTGCAACAATATTTTTTATTTTTAAATTCTTTTTTGTGGTTTCAAAACCTTTGTGGTTCGCTCCTGCGGCACCACCGCTAAATCTTTTTTTTTTTGTAATCTATAAGCATTCTTAAGCAACTGTTGTACTAAGTTTCGAAGGGTGTTTTAAAGGAGACATACTTATTTGAGACATTCGAACTTAGTCTACGGTGGTAGCAAGGCACCTGTGGTGAACCCAAGTAAGGATTTTCGTCATTTCTAAGCTTGATTACAGGGGACCATGGATGCAAGGACTGCATGTTTGCTACTTCTATCCAATAAACATTAAAATATTAACAAATTATAATAAAATAATGCTAGTTCTTAAACTGAAGTAAACAAAATATTTTGCTCGAAAATAAGTGATACCGACGAAGTTAATATTCAAAAGGAAAATTTTCTGAAAGGAGTTCCTTTTGGATCCATTAAAATTTTGGCGATCTTAAAGCTTTAAGTATCATGCATTTTAATGAGACCTGCATAGAGATCTTGTAAATATCAGTTCATATAAACATATCTTGGCCAACATGACCTATGTCAACAGATTTGCAGGACATTATTTTTCTGAATAGTCAGCGCTTCTCATATAACCTTTTATAGGTTCACTGGACAGGTTAAAGACTCAAGGGTTGAAAGAAAATGTTCAGGTTAAATTCCAGTATTATTGAATAAAAATATGTATATATATAAGAAAGTATCATGTCACTGTGTTCGTACACGCTAATTTCAAAAATCGCTTTAATTACTTTAATGATAATTTCTAAGTGTGTATTTTAGTCCCATTGTCATTTTTTTTTTCTTTTTAGTAAGACTAACGTCCAAGCCCGCCATCGTCCTGTAATTTTCGTTTTAATTAAGGATCTTAGTTACAATTTTACTGATAATATTAACAGTGTAAAACATCCTTTACAATACAGTAGATTTTTTGAGCTACGGAAGCAAAAGTCATGAACAAGATTTATTTTTAAACTAACCCGCTCCAAATCCGGAGAGCTGACTGCAACATTTTGCATAATTAACGTATTCAATCGCAATAAATTGAAAGAGATGGCTAAAAACGTTCCTAACTAGCTCACAGTACGGGTTAACGAGGTCGGAACTACCATTACACGGTCTATTTTCATAAAGTTCAACACCTTTATGCGAGAAAATGTTTTTGGAATGTAATCAACATTGCAATAATCTGCACCGTTACGTCAAACGTCTTTACGATGAAAATTATGGCGCATATTTTTTTTAGTACAATGATGGCACTTATTCATAACATTGAGTTGCGAGTATTTTTTTTTAAATCCAACAATTAGGTATTTTACCTTTTCGGCATATCACAAAATATAGAAGAAAATGAACCGATATCATAAATATGAAACTAAAAGTTCTATTATTATTGCGTCCAAGAAGTGGCATTTATTTTTCTCCGAAGAAGTCTTACGTTACGAGACAGACAGGCTCCAGTGCTACGGTCGCCGCACTCTATGTTTTCGTACATAATATATCCTTTACGTAAGATAAATTCTTCACGCGTAGACTAAATGTCGCCGACATTATTGCGTGACCTTATTAAGTTATTTTGTTAAACATCCCAAGACCGTCAATTGTGGCTGTCGAGTGTTGAATAAGAAAATATGTTAGTAATTTCTACTGACTCATGTTAAATTGAACATTTTACGGGACTGGTATTTTACTCTCCGCTGTCGTTCTTAGGTATAAACAAAGTCTAACTTAGAAATTATACAAACCACCAAAAAATAATAAAAGTAATCTAATCTACAGATAAAAAATACATAATATAAAATAAAATAACTATATCTGAATTAATGATTAGAATATATTTGCCTATGTTGAATCTATTTTAGTGTGAAGAAGTTCTTACGTTTTAGTGGAAGGTAATTTGTAATCGACTTCACCAAAGCCCTTGTTTTATATTAAGTCGGTTACAGGGACCACCGATCATTAGAAGCATGAGCAAAAGAGCTTTTTCTACTTAAGCCTAACAAAAAATATCTTTCTAAAAAAAATACGATCCTGAATAGTAATTTTTGTTACATAATAGGCTAAAAAATATTACATCATAAAGATATTTCACGCAACGAACCAAGAACTCCATTAAGCTAAGAACTGTAACGAAACATCCACTTTGACATAATCTGTACCAACTTCAGGCCATTCAAAAAGAAGTGAAGTTTAACTGACGTCAGTTTCTAGGCATCCAACTTGAAGAAACCAAGTCTGATTCATTCCAATTGTAAGTCGAGCTCAAGTTTTGAGTGGCAACTTATGTTAACTCTTTAAGCTGTTTTATAAAGTTTATTTTCTTTAATGTTTTTTACGTATAAGAAAAGTTTTAATTTTGTAATAAAGACACATTTAATTTGAAACTTTTTGTTCTGGTGGCCCATAAGCGCAGCGGTCTTCATACCGGTCCAACACGCAATGGGAACCGGGTTCGATTCCCGGCCAGACAGATCTGTCTCTAAATGATGAATTTAAATTTCTGTTCTGGGTCTGGGTGTTTCATCTTTGTATGTCCATGGCGATACAGGACAAAATCCTGGTGTGAAAGTAGAAGGGAAAATAAATACATTCTTTCTTTAGATAAATACAGACGGTAATAAATCACATGGTTATCATACAAATTGTATACAAGTTATTTCACAATACATTTATACGGTGTCGATGATTTAGTGTGCCGTGTTCCGTCACAATGGACGCATTTACCCTTACTTAATGTCCCATACGACCTTTCCCTCGTGTTTCCCGTAGATTTTTAAATTTTTTATGAGGCGTCCTAAGATATTTTATAAATATACAATGTATTCTTTTATGTATTTTTATCGTATCCAAATATAAAGGTCCTTAACGTATCCGAAATAGAAAAATAAATATTAAAAAGGTGTAGGTATGTTTTATTTAACAATGTATGTTATGTATTTAGAAATATAAGAAAAATATCCACCCACGTCAAATATACCCACGTCACGATAAAGCAGCGGGTACCGGGTTCAATTCCCGGCCAGATGAATTTAGATTTCTATTCTGGGTGTGTCTATGACACCCACGTTAATCAATTTTTTGCAATGCATATGAAAGTAAATAAGATCCCTATATGAAAATGCTATAATTTTTTGTCTGTGTGTTTGTTTGACTGAGATAGTCTTCTAAACGGCCGCATCGATTTTAACGGGACTTTCACGGGAAGATAGCTGAAGGTCTAAGGCGTAGGCATATTTAATTTTGGAAAAGAACATTAGCGCGCGCGCCACGCGCATATAGCCGCCGTCGCGAGAGAGCGGGGTATTACTTATGTTTAGATAATGTATTCCTTTTTACTTTTTAACGTGGGTGAAATCACCTGGAGCAGCTAGTAGACAATATAGAAACACACTTTCTTCTTCTTTTACTTTCACACATACTTTTTTCAACTGGAAAGTCAATAATTCGTTTCATCCATCAACGTCAGCAGACATGACATCCCTAGTTTATTCGGCTGCGTTATATTGCCTGGAAAATATGAATTTACTCCTCAATGCCCGGCTTACTACAAAAGTGACATTGCGGCTAAAGTGAATTTATGATTAATAGTAAAACTCTGACAATAAATCGGGAGATATTCAATTTGTTTCGGGTTTACTATTTTCAGTTATTTTCTTTGGCGCCCGTTTTTATCTCTAATTCCTTCTTTGGGATGTGATTACTGGACAAATGCATTTTATTAGAATTCACTTTACGTACGTTACGTTACGTTACGTATTTATGTTTAAGTTATGTGAGCTTTTTACCGGACTAAAACCCCTTCAGTGGCCATCCTCAGCGCTACGTGGAGGACTCAGAGAACTTAGCACCATCATTAAAGTCCTTCAAGCGCGATACCCCTTCGAGCTCTGCCCCGGTGAACATTTGTTCAACCGACACTTGCGGATTTTTACGACGGCATGCGACCACACATACCGCTATCCTTCATGAGGTCGCTAGCCGCACGGTTCGAGATCCCACTCTAGCCGCCCGCAACCCCGAAAGCCCCCTTTTAGTCGCCTCTTACGACAGGCAGAGGATACCGTAGCCCTTTTCTGGTCCCGGTTCTACAGGAACAATCACTGCTACACCTAC
The DNA here is from genome assembly GCA_018251915.1 of Urbanus proteus proteus. Classification (NCBI taxonomy): domain Eukaryota; kingdom Metazoa; phylum Arthropoda; class Insecta; order Lepidoptera; family Hesperiidae; genus Urbanus; species Urbanus proteus. Next base: position 10,256 of record DWPV01001325.1, on the reverse strand, counting down.
TTCTGCCTGACAATAACAGAGTTAAACGCAACTTTGATCTGGTTTGAAGGTTTGAAATTCAATAATCCTGGCATTTTACTTAGTTCTTACGGAAACCAACAATTCTGTGGCTAACTACTGATAGGACCCTAATATTATTTAGGGGTCGTTTCTAGAAATCCACGAGCCGCAGTTGCCACTTCCCATCAGATTGACTTAATTTTTCGAGTACTAGCTATATTTTTATTATTATAAAAGTTAAGGCGTATAAAAATATAGAATTACTATAATAATGCTTCCCTGTTCTTGTATTCTCTCAGTATTAGTAGTTGTTAAACATTCATTACGTAATACATCCGGCGACTTCTTGAAATCCTCTCATAAGGCTTTGTACGAGAATTTGCAGCTTCTCGTGACCCCTGTAAGGTCAAATACTCTTTGCTCTTTTACTTAGTTTTAGGGTAAGATCTTTAGAAGTCACATTCATATTCCTGTCACATGTCTCTCGAATGCTAGGTAAAAGTAAAAAACAAAAACGGTATGGATTGGTGCGCGTTTGCCGCAATGCAAACTATCAGAAAATAGCACAACGAGGATTTTAAAATCATCACAAGGGAAATATACAAATTATGCTTTTTTATATTATCGAAGTAGTAAACGAGCATACAGTCCACCTGATGGTAAATGACCACTGCCACTGACACCTGCAATCAATCCCAGATAAGATCAAGGTCCTAACTGAGGTTGACCATATAACCTTGCTACACCTGAGGACTGAGTTGGAACGGCTCGGATAAGAATGTCTCCATTGCCACACCCTTCAGACCAGAACACAGCAGTGTTCACTAGTGTTATAAGGTAGAAGCAGGTGGGTGCCGCCGGAGACGAGCTACATAGGGTTCTACCACCTGTAAAATAATTAGTACGTACCCAAACCTGAATGATCCCAACTTCAAAGTAGTTAAACGTTACTACCACGCTTGAGTGAGAACGCGTAGAACCTTTAGCTTTTATAAAACGACGTAGGTCTGTGAAATATTGGCTCTTGAGCTATCGTGCTGTTACTAATGTTAAACACATTACAGATTTACAAACAAATATATAACTGTCGATTTGAATATCACCCACTTCCGCCATATCCGTAAAGTATAACAAATATTCCATTTCGTTCTTGAGGCTCGTAAAACATTTCTGACGCTTTCTAATTTAAACCGAGGAATCTTTACGATCCGATCTTTACGAGCTGTAACTTCAATGGCAAGGTTAGGTAAGGATCCCGTAGGAAATATCATTTGTAATTTAAACTAGAAACAGTAAACCCAGATATTCTTGTTCAAGTCATTTGTATGTATAATAATAATGTCACTCATGCTCGCTGTCTGTGTTTGAAATCAATTGGAACCAAAACTACTGATTGGAATTCAAGAAAATTGTGATATTTCATATAACATATGTATCTTAAATTAACATATGGGCTTTATTTTTTTAAAATCAATCCAATATATCAAAAATTATTACAATTTAAAACCATAAATAACTTTTCTTATGTTAAATTACCTACATACGCAGATGAAATCGCGGGTATCAGCTAGTTAGACAAACTAAGGATATCCCAGAATTTCACTTCAAACAATCCTTCATTGCTTATTCTAAGCTCATCAGAATATAACTTGATTGTAATTCCAATTACGATTTTAGCATAAAGGTATAACTTGTAGATTTTCTATTAGGCTCTGGTGTACTGTGTTAAGTAAGTGAGTCTTGGGTTTGATTCTCGGCCAGACATAGTATATCTGAATGTTGGATTTAGATTTTTGTTATGGGTCTGGGTGTTTGTGTATTCGTCCATGGCACCCACGACACATAAGAGAATACTGTAGGGATATGAGTGGGTATTGAATGCGTTTTATATTTTTTTAATTAAATAATAGTGATATTTTACAGTTAATAAATAAAATCTAAATTCTAGAAACTTCCACATTAAAGAAACCATACAACGTGAGCTGAGCGTGATCGTTAAGTATCTCAAATTGCAAACGCCTAGATTCACTGGGTTTCCTCTAATTGCCAGATAAGTCTTCTAATCTCTCTTAATTAGTGAAGTAGACTGCCGTGCAATTTATATGTGCTTTAATACTTGAATTCATTTCTTGCGTGAAGCAATTCTTGCATTAAGGTGGAAGAGTATAGGTGCTCAATTAAAAATGAGAGGACCATATCAGTTTTCAGGAGTGCATTCAAGAATTGATTTAAGATGGAACCCCAGCTATATCTATGATGTTAGCTACAGCCTACGTCAAAAACCCGAGAAAAAGGACTCAAATAATAAAAAAAGTTGATAAACAGCAGATTATAGTTATTATCACAATTATTTCCGTTTAAATAAATTAGTGATATACCTCTACATAGTAGAAGATAAAGTCCCTTCCCGTTATTAATACGCTTAAATCTTTAAAAATATGGAACAGATTTTGGAATAATGCGGTTCCCATCAATACACAAAGTGAATGAAAAGAAAGATGTATATGTACATACTCAACAATTGCCTCGTTCTAGGTTTGCACTGGTGTGACGTATCTGCTAATTTCGTTTTCAACGTTTCTTTTAAGACACAGTTCAAGAAACAAGCAACATAACTAATTATCTCCAACCTACTGTACGTACTCTTGCGTAATCAATGCGTATCACAACGTCTCTGGATGCCAGGCCTAACGAGGTCAGCTTCGCAGACGAGACGACGCCAGCAGTATCGACTCGGGAGACTCGGGAACCGGGAACAGCTGATAGCTTTAGTTGCGAGTTCGCGGACAACCGTTGTACTGGAACGTTGTTGTGATCTGTGTGTGAGCAAGTGGAGTGAGTGGTTTTAAAGGTAGACTATTTGAACGTGACGCGGCACCACCATCACAGTTCTTTCTGCCCAATTTCAGCAATATTAAGCGCTGATGTGATATAGTTTGAAGCATGTGGTAAAGGACACATGTCTATCCAAAGTTTGCCAGTTTAGTCCTCAGAGGTAGCAACGCATCTGTGGACGACTTCAGGAAGAATTCTTATCAAATCTGAAGTATCATGGGCATTCACTAGCTCTCTGATAGAGTTCTGACGGTTGTGCTAAGGCACAGACACGAAACGCTCTAACTTATATTTTACAGATATCTAAGAATTTATGTCCAGTCTGAGATTCAAATATTAAGGTTGATTACAAATGTGACGACCACTTTCCATCAAATAACGCGTTTTTGCTTCCTCGGCGATTTTTGTATTCTGGTTTGAATGGTATTTAAAAAAAAATTGTTCTCAGAGGGCCAATGCACCTTAATTTCATGTAGGTATATCAAGTTGAACTGCAATTATACTAAACGTCTAATCTTAAGATTCATTATCCATAAGTCGACAACAGTTTCCACAAACCATTTAGCTTATTATATCCTAGTGCTATAACGCATATTGCTGCTATCTCAAGCACAGTTGGAATACATATCAATATCAATATCATAGCTTTTAGTACACTTCGTCTATTTCAACTTAAAAACTGTCACACACAAAATGCGATATAAATCGGTCCAGTAATACTTCAGTCCAGTTATAAAGACAGCATTTACACGCACACAGCCGCAAAGAGTGTTAATCGCAACGGACGTTCACATAAATAACGTGTCCACACATTTTCCAAAACTGCACGATTTCGCCGTCTTTCTGCAGCGGACAGCTGCCAATTGATGTATAGTGGCAAATGGCACTAACATTGAGATTGCACACGTACGTGGAACGATTTGTGATCCGGCTTTTTTGTATTTGTATAAATATTGACCTCATAAGTAATTAAGTATAAACAATATACAAACAGAATCATATTTTCACAGACATTTTAGTACTATCAGTTTTCATGAGTACAGATTTACGGTGTGGAAAAAGAGATGGCCCTTGAGAGCATCTGAGAGTTATTCCAACTAAGCGCTCAGGGGTAGCATCGCATCTTTAATCGATCTCTGGTAGGATTCACATCTTATCTGGGCTTCCTCATAGATGTTTATCAGTAACAGTGGTTACTTACGCAGTCTTTCCCCTTTTTAAAATAATAAGATAAATATGGCCCTACAACCAGCCCTAATTTCCCATCCACTTGAAGATTTTTCTTCTGGCTTTCGCTGTAGGCGACTAATACTTACATCACCGAAGTGTATACTGGTACTGATTACAGCCTGTCCATGGCGGAACTAATTAGCTCCTTTTTTGACAAAATGGTAAAACACACCTCGCAAATGTTGTCTAGGCAAATAATTATCAATAGTTCCTGAGTACAATGTTCTAGTCATACCTATTTATGTAAACGAAATACATTTAAGCAGATACACTAAACAAGCATGCAGGTTGTAATTAAATGGAGTTTTTTTTTATTTTACGAAACGAAAAGTTTCAGACAGACAGAATTGTCAGCATAACTCCGTAACAGGATTTCAATAAAAAGTTTTAACCGTGCGATAAACGTGAGGATGAGTTGGACCCACTTCAAATGGTCCGAAAACATACGGAGCTAGGGCTACCAGATTGTTATACCCAGCAGACTACAGACAGAAAAATCCGGATACCATAAGTTACTTTTATTATTAGTTAGTTTTGAAGGTGGTAGAATTCTATGTAGTTCGACTCCGGCGGCACCACCGCCACACATATTTCTGTCTTAAAACAGCAGTGTTAAGCACTGTTGGGTTCAGGTCTAAAGGGTGGGAAGACATACTTATCCGAGGCGTTCCAACTCAGTCTTCAGCGGTAGCAAAACATCTGTGGTCAACCTCAGGTAGGACCTCGATCTGAGATTGATTACAGATGTCCATGGGCGGCAGTGGCCAATTACCATCAGATGGACTGCATGCTCGTTTGCTATTACGATCATATAAAAAAATATATAAGATTTTTGTGTCTAAGTATTAATATACGAGTATAGAGGTATAGAGAGTTAGTAAGACCAGGCTTTGTTAGTAATTTAAGTTGAACTGCGAGGTGATTGGTCAAATTTGAAAAACATAACAATAGCCGGATAAGCTAGATAGTATTTAATTTGGTCGAGAACGCATTAACAAAACCAAACTACTTACTTCTGTCCTTTGGCTTTATCTAAACGTTGCCAATTTAGCTACTTTGTCATTAGAATTAATAACTATTGATTGGGGCTTAGCGACCAAAAAATATTTGACGCTAAATAAGATTTCTGATTTTTTCTAGCAATTTTTGAAACTCCAATATTTAGCCACAATAGGGGCTTAGAGGCAAGATTTTAATCAATTTGAATCTCTACTTAGCATGATCGATCTTTTTACTGCCGTCAAATTTTGACTTTTCTTGTTACGTCTAGCGACTTGGCTTTGGAGTTCGCAACACTTTTGGCAACCCTACTCGGAGCCATGGGTGCAATTTACTATAACATAAATCAGCCTCCTAAACCCTGCTAGGGTCCAACCCTCCGTCAACTTGTCAAGTCTAGGACCCTAGTTTTCTAACCCTATGTAAACTTGGCGGCACGTAGCACTTTTGTGGACGCAATCTGTTGTTTTGTAACTACGAAAAAGTTCTGTTCTATGTATTGGCAACGAATTATGATATTGAATAGTTTTACTAGTAAGAAAACGGCGTATAATAGGCCATTTCCCACTGTTGGGCCTTTTCTCATTACGAAGGCTCTAATCGAGTACGCTGTTTTGGTATAACAGAACTGCTGTACAAGTTTAAAATAAAATTTTAATAACAATAAAATCATGTGCCTAACATTAGTATCGAATGTATCGATACGCATAATATCTCGAAAAATGTGTGATATATACTAAGTACCTAAGTACCGAAGCTGAATTAGATAATCAATCCTCATTATAAATTAAGACCATATAATTATTTATATAACACCATGTAACACAAATATTTGATCTTTGCGTCGAATGTCTTTTATCAACGCCTACCAGCCCATTGATGAATGTCGCGGTATTTATAGATTGCGACTAATATTTACGCAGGCGCTCAGTTAAGCCCTGATTCGATGAATGGCACACGATTCTCTTTTATTAAATACACGATATTAAAGACAGTAGTCAAAATAATATTTATGTTGCTTCGAAAGTCATAATGATTATGTAAAAATATATTAAATCCTTTATTTAATTTTAAAAGGCTGAACTAGACTTATGGTTTCAGATTCTTTATTTCTCAAAAGATTAGAAATCGCTTACTGAGAAATTAGAAAACAAGATTTATAACAACATATAAAATTTAATTTTATAATAGCCCATTATTTAGCATGGAAATATAGAACAAAATAGTTCTCTGCTTTAGAATAGAAGTTAACATTTCAGCTTATCACTTAACTCTCGTTATATAAACTCTCATTAGATGCTTGTACACAGCTTTGTGGCTTGAATAGCGCGCCGCAAAGGATGTGCTGTTTAGCGCCTCTGCATTCATAATACTGCGGGAAACTAGACTCGTGTATTATACACTATTATAATAAAGAACGTAGTAAAAGTTGTATCGTTATTATAATAAGCCTTTAAATTTTACTATAAAATACATAAAACTTAAAAACATTTTCTACACTCACAGTCTCACAGTAGGATTTTCTCCTGTGTCGTAGGTGCCATGGACCACATATACACGAATACACAAACAACCTGACTCAGAACAGAAATTTAAATTCATCATTTAGATGTCTGTCTGGCGGGGAATCGAACCCGGGACCCATTGCGCGTCAGAACAGTATGGTAACCGTTCCGCCGCTGGGATCGTCAAGGGTATTACTATGATTTAAAAGTTTAAATGACATAATCCTTTGTGATTTGACTTCGACGACACCAGCGCCACACTTATTTCTGCCTTAGAACAGCAGTGTTCAGCGCTGCTGCGTTCTAGTTTGAAGAATGTGGGGAAGGGAACATACTTAGAGGGTATCCAACTTAGATCTCTCAGGGGCAGCAACGCATCTGTGTCCTACCTTAGATAGGACTGTACGCACGTTTGCTGCATCTGGGAGCACCGCAGATCACGTGTTAATTTTTTACTTCGATTATTTTGTGTAATTAATAATTGATGATAAATAAGTTAGTAGTCAATCAGTTCCAAATACTATCTAATCTAAGAAATGTGTGCGTCGCTACCCCTGAAAAAAAAGTTAAAATATCACTTACCTTACAATATCTTATGAAATTACAAACACTTGATACAAACAAACCAAAACAAAAAGCCAAGTACGAGTCGGACTCGCGCACCGAGTTCCGTAAAATATCTTTATTAAAATTCTTTCTTTTTCTTTTCTTCACCAAATTTCAAGAGTCTGATTCTGATTCTGTTCACGGGAAGCACCTAGATTTTAAAGGGATTTAAAAAAGTTTCAAAAATTTGCGGAAAATTGCCTCATAAACGGCTGTATCTTTTCATTACGTTTGCTGAAATCTGAAATATCGAATGCATAAAGCCTTACAAATCCAAGTTAACGGTTTCATTAAACGATTATGTTTGTACCAACATACAGTAGCTAATAGAAATTTTCGGTAACCAAGCAATAGTTCAGCTTTGTGGGTTGTGAATAGCTCACCGCAGAGCATTTTAGCGCTTCTGCATTAATAAACGTACTGCAGACGAACTTTAGGTATTTACTAAAATAAGGATGCTATGGAAATCATGTCCTGATTATAAAATCAGGACATGATTTACTGAATAGATAGAATAGAATAGAATAATCTACTGGGTCTGGGTGTTTATGTATTCAGCTTTGTGTGTGCCTATGACACACAGGAGACGAGAAAATCCTGTGAGGTTGAGTGTACAAAGTGTCAAATTATTCATTCAATAATTTATTTATTGATAATATTAATAACTACCGATCGGCTTTGCACGGGTGCAATGCTGATACTAAATATACTACAGAAAAACTGATGTTAATTTACATATAAACCTTCCTCTTCAATCACTCTATGTATTAAAAAAACCGTATCAAAAGCGGTTGCGTAGATTTAAAGTTTAAGGATACATAGTGATACTGGGACAGAGAAAGCGACTTTGTTTTTTACTATGTACCTATGTATGTAGTGATAATATATTTCATGGACGAAAACGACCTGTACTTTTTGTCAGAAGCTCCCAAACAAAAAAAATATTTGACAAACAAAATAGAAAAGTCGGAACAACAAAAATATTCGACATCTATCATAAATTTTAGCTTTTTATTTGATATTACTAAAGCTTCTCAAAGCTCCCAAACAAAGAAAAATCTTCGACAAACAAATGAGAAGAGACTAAACTGTTTTGTCTTGTCCTATTAAATTATTTATAGGTTTAAGCTTTAGTCTCAGATAAATAAAATAGGTATATTACTCACCGCCTTGTATTGGAGTGAAGTTAAAAACTAATCCTTCATGTATTTATACGCACACACACAAAACTAGCGTAGTTCATTTTTTGTTAGGTATGATAGATTTTTTTTACCTACTTTATTTATCTGAGGTTTACGCTCACATAATAACTTTTATAACCCGACCATTTTAAAAATGACAGACTTTGTTAGGAATGACAGATCTATATACTTTATTTATTAGGCTTTAGAATAGCTCGCGAGCAACATTTTAACCCTCTGCAGTAATAACAGTGCGGTCATTTGCACCAGATGCATTTTGCATATTATTTATTAATTTTGCACTCCAAATGAGGGAAGTACGATGAAAATAATTCTGTGCTGATTTTACGTCGTAATTAAATAAAGTTAACAAAAACCGGCCAAGTCGAGTCGGACCCGCGTACCGAGGGTTCCGTAATATTTTATTATATGATGTAATGTAATATAACTTTTACGGTTTCTTTTTCTTTTCTTCACCAAATTTCATGATTCTGATTCTATTCACGGGAAGTACTTTAGGTTTACCTAGGTTTTGAATCCCTTGCGAGTTTCAAAAATTTACAGAATTTTGTTGCAGAAACGGCTGTTTCTTTTGATTGCGTTGACTTAGAAATTAGATCATTCACAGCTCCAAGGGTCAGTAGACTTGAATATTTGATATATGTTTCAGCCTCCACGCGTTCCCGAGAAAAAGGGTGTTGACAGACAGACGAACGGACAACAATAATCCTATAAGGGTTCCGTTTGTTCCTTTCGAGGTACAGAACCCTAAATAGAAGCAACACAGCGGTTGCGCGTTTTTATCAACCGCTATTTGAATAATACAGGAATAGAAATTCTCAGTAAACTACAAGCTGTAATTAACTAGACAGTAAGCTTTGCAGTTCTTCTTAAGAACTACTTTTCTATCAGCAGATGTACATTTTCTCTCTCTAAATGTATAAGGTATGGTAGACTAAACAAACGGGTTTGTTTAATATCAAATAGGCCGATATTTGAATATTTTTTTTCTTTTTATTCTTGCGAAGAATCTCTCTATGTTATTAAAGAAAAAAAGGATTCTATTTCACTCTCTATAATGTCATTGTTAATTGATTACTACCTTTCCAAATCTGATTAATAGATATCATAATTAGCAACACAGACAGTAGGTACTATTTATTATTTTTTTTTATTTTATTAAACACGCATTTCCTTTAAAATATTAATAGACTGAATAACATATCACATTTCAGTACATTGTCAATTATTCATTATCATTATCACTAAAATAATGAAGTCTAAAGGCACAACTTAGTAAACAAAACTTGAATGATTGAAACTTGAATACTCTATGCAGTTGAGTGCTTTGCATTAGTAATTGTATCGCAGGAAGTTTCATAATCAATGCCAAAGTTGGTGTGATAATGGATTCTACTTTGGTATATTCTGTTGCAAGTCGTAATAGCTTCGTGCATCTATTATTAAAATTCATATTCGTTAAAGAATTACGAAGACGTTTAAAATACTTATACTTGATAATGTTGTAATTGTCTATTCATCATCATAAACTCATTACTGTCCCACTGCTGGGCACGGGTCTGTTGTTTTCATATGTTTTCCTTCACCGTTAAGCAAGTGATAATTAATTTTTAATACGCACATAAATCACAGGTGCGTGCCCGGGATTTGAACGTCGGACCCCTCGATTGAGAGGCCAAGTTTCAACCATTAGGCTATCACTACTTAATTGTCTATTAATATGTTTGAAAAATTATCTTAGAATGACCAATAGAAATCAGTTTACTCCGAAATAAAATAGTGCAAAATAAAGCTTAATCTTTGATAAGTATAAAGTGCCAAAGACTATTAAAATGTAAGATAGAACAAAAATTACAAATATCAGAGTGAAATTATGTTT
>DWPV01001324.1:0-21349 GCA_018251915.1 Urbanus proteus proteus | reverse complement strand
GAAGTGGCATTGCGTCTCACTGACACGGAGTATAGGATATTTTATCAAGTAAGTCGCTAAAACTGTCCCCACTGGCACAGATAAATAAAATAGGTACATTACTCACCGCCTTGTATTTGAGTGAAGCCAAAAAAACTACGCTGCTTTCATGTATTTATACGCACACACTTACACAAAACTAGCGTAGTTTCATGTCAGTACCTACCATTGTTTATTTACCCTCACATAATTACTTTTATAGCCCGACCATTTTAAAATGGCTTCTTTTTTTTGTTAGGAATGATGGATCTACCTACTTTATTTATCTGAGACCTTGTACGTTGCTTTCCTCTTAGAATAAATAAATAATTATAATATCCATCATGCATATTAAATATACCTATTTGTCACAATTCCGGATTCGTCCACAGCCACATAGATATGGATTCCGAATATTGATTACTATTCTGATTGGGCGTTTATTATTTTCGTCTGTTTATGTGTATGTCAAGCACACCTCCCGTATGTCCATTTATGTGTAAAAAGTATTACCTATTTAATATTCCATGAATGATTCTTCTTGCAATGTTATATTGGATTGGAATGTAAAAATAAATATGATATTTAGTAATTTTGGATTACTTATAAAATTCCTTAATAGGAAATACTTATATTTGTCACTATAAAATTTTATTTACAGTCTTCAGGTATTTTTGAAAGTCAAACTGACTAGGACTCGTAGATTTCGTAGCCATACGTAGCTGCATTGCGCTAAACTCAGCAGTAACTAGTATATTATATTTACCTACTATTCGTTTAATACCCTCTCTATTTCATCCGTAAAATAAGTGATAATTATTTTTTAAAAACAAAAATCATTCAATACACTTCACTTTGTTTAAATAATCTCTTGTCTACGTAACTGCAGACAATTCCATAACAATAATAAGAACCTTTTACAACAAAATATTGATAATGATAACATTTACATTTCCTATTCATTCACTGAGCTGGATAATCAGGTCACAGACATGTTAACTGTACGTCTTTGTGACGATAAATATACTCAACAAACTTCCGTTACTGGACTGAGGATTCCTTTTAAAGGAGATAAAAGACATCCAGGATGTCACGTCACTGGAATAGTGGACGGACTAAGTTATGATATACCTACAGTCGCAGATCTATCTATACAAATAAATAAAGTCTGTTTGTGATTTCAAAATAACATTTTTTTACTTAATGCATATGAAAGTATACACGATACCTATAACAAAAATGCAATTAAAAAATTTTTTGTCTGTCTGTTTGGCTGAGCTAATCTTCTAAACGGCTGGACCGATTTTGACAGGACTTTCACTAGAAGACAGCTGAAGGTCTAAGGCGTAACATAGGCTACTTTAATTTTTGAAAACCGCATTACCGCACGCTCCACGTGCATGCGCGTTTGTTTAAATTTGTATTCTTCTTTACTTTTTAAACGGGTTTAGCTAGTGGTTCATAAAAACAAATAGTCTCCTCCCTTCCAGCGAGTATTTTAAAATTTGAATAGTTGTACTCCGTCGATTATTATGGGGAGTCACATTTAAGACTTCACATGAAAACTTTGTATTTTTCTATTCCAAGTAGAACAAGGTGACTCATACACTTTTACTGTGTTATTCGCTAATAAAATGTTTTCAATGACAATATGAACATTATTTCTTATTTGAAGTTTATCGTACAGTGGAAAATAAGTCCCAGCTCTCTTCAATCTTCTCTGGGCATTTCTGTAACATTTCCAGGGCTGCGGCTCCACCACAATGGATCTTGAAAGGGATGTAATGGTTTTCAAAAACTCCTGCAGCCCATGATCCCCAATATTTATATGAATCCACATCGTGACTGAGAAACAGAAAATAACATCGAATTTCTGTTTATTATGGGATCGAAGGAACTGAATTATTTTTTCTTGGCCTTCGATTGAAGTTACGTCTAGAGGAATATATGTAATATATGAATTATCATTTTGTTCTATAGCTCTTTCTATGAGTATAGGATCAATATCTACTGCTAGGATTTTTATGTATGGCAGATGGTATACACTACATAAGTACCGGAATAACTCCTTGGTCAGTTCCCCAGTATTGCAACCAACATCCAAACATACAATTTCTTCACCTGGTACTGGTGCAGGCAACATAGAAGGATGAAAGTTAACAGTTCTTTTGTGGCAAGCGTGGAATGAGTAGTAATTTATAAAGTTTCCATACACGACTGCACCTGGGTCTAAATCGTACTTGTTTTGTGACATTGTTTTTCTTACAGTTATGAATCGGAAATGTATCAGCTGAAATTACGTTTAATTATAAGTTAGTCGTGTTATATATGATATCACGAATCACTCAAATTAACCGTGATTTGTATTTTCAATTTCTGTAAATTTATTAATATAATATTTGTAGCTCGAAACTTTAAACATTATAAGTTAATGCGTCATTGACAGAAAAATGACAGTAATCGAAATGACTGAATAGGGCTGTAGGGCAACTGAAAGCGATGCCACGATAAATCGAAAGTTCAATAATGTCGATATTAAGGGTCCTAAAATATTAGTATTAACCATTGCTAATACGATATTATGAATGAAAGAAATGAAATATTGGTATAGGATTACCAAAATAAAATTTATTTTGTTCAATATTGGCATCGCGTGGGTAATTTAATTTTTTTTAAGGTGGTAGAACTCTACGTAGTTCGACTCCAGCGGCACCACCGCCACACCTTTTTCTGCCTTATAACGGCAATTTTAAGCACTGCTGTGTTCTGGCTTGAAGGGTGTGGTCAGGGAGACTTATCTGAGGCGTTCCATCTCAGTCCTCATGTACCCCAGGTATGACCGTGATCATAACTGGGGTTGATTACAAATGTCTATAGGCGGCAGTGGCCACTTAGCATCAGGTGGACTGCAAGCTCGATTGCTACTTACATGTTATAAAATAATAATAATAATAATAATGTACATTGTTAATAGATAGTAGGTAAAAAATAAAAAGGCTTTTGAAAAAGGCTTTTGAAAGATTTTGTAACAGTTAAATTATCAAAATTATCGCCTTGAAGTTACGTTTTCATCAGTTATGGATATTATATTATCGATATCCACTATAACCATCTTCGTTGACGTCACTACATTTTCTTTTTAATTTCGTTAGTTTCACCTAAATGGATTCCTTCGTTTCTGCCATCTACTAGGTGTCTTGTTCTAACTTTTAAAAATACACAAATTTTACTTTAATGGAGTTAGATTGTCTGCCTATTTATCTCCCAATATTGGGCACACTCTCCTTTATTGTGAAAAAATATTACTATACCTTTAGACTTTGTTACGTGTTTTTAAACGATCTCGGTTTATGTTTACGAATGCTTGTTTCATAGTAAAACTTTAGTACCTAAACGGTCCGCTAGGAGAGCTGCGTGTAGATGTATGGGCAAAACGTAATAGAGGAACGTTTTACCAAAACGTAACAAAATCGTAATAGGCGTACTATGTTTTACCTGCTTGTAGTTAGCATAGCGACACCTCTAGTGTCTGTATAGACAACTATTCCTTAGTTCAGATATTGTAATATAGATGGCGCTGTAAACAATTTGAAAAATGGTAGAAATATTTTATCACCACCAACTTTTATCTCTGGTGGCTACTTAAGTATCCACAAGTGGTGGCTTTTCTTACCACACGTGAAGTTATAGATATATTTATTTTTTTCATCCATCCATATGCCATCCGTTTTTTACTTGGTCATAGTCAATAAAAACTATATATACGAAGAATAGTCAATAAAGTCTTTTCAAAAATAATCTTTTCTGTCTTTTATAACGACACCTTGCAATACATTACAAGGCTGCCTATGCAAAATTGTAGGCGCCTTTTATATGATATAGTTTGGCAATAAAACAAGTAACAAGAATGAATATGATAGCAAAAAAATGTCGTAAATATTTTTGCTCCTTACTTTTATTTACCGTCTCAACCTGATGGGTATATAATTCTTAAGTTAAGTTTCTACCTTGAATTCAATATCACCTAAATATTTTCCACACCTATTTCGATCGCAAAACAATTCTTGTACTTTGATGGAAATTGTATTGATTGAGGCTTACATTTACAGAATACTGGCGTAAAACCTATACCTGATCGAAAGATCTTTATATAATAATTTTTGAAGTTCTACTTTCGGCTCGTCAAGTCATCTCTAAACAAAAATCCACTATCATGAGGCGACTATTGAAGGCAAGGCGTCCGTTTATATTGAATTATGGAAACTCTGTTCGCACTGTTCTGCTGTTCATGAAAATCAATTAGCAACTTCATAACTATAATAGTTTGTTAAAGATGTTCATGGATGGCAGGGGAGACATAGCTAGGTTACTCTAGAGTAACCTAGCTATCTAGCTATCTAGCTAGCTAGAGACATAGCTAGGTTACTCTAGAGTAACCTAGCTATGTCTTCCCGTTATCTAGATTATCTAGATAAACTGCATACTCTTTGACTACTTTAATATTATTAAAAAATAAAAAATAATAAGGAAATAAAATTAGCATTTTGCGATAAAATCGTAAATACCTGCACGGTGTTCTTGTTTTTATCGAAGGAGAGCAGCAGTTCTATATTATGCGAAGAGTGTAGTCAAGCTTATTCGCTTTCCGAAGCGTTCTAAGATGGTCCTAAGAAGATCTTCCTATCTAAACAGTTAATAAGAAAAAAATTAGGCATAGATATGGGTGTCTAAATTCTAATGGTGGTAGACGGCACTGATAACAAAATTTGTATGGTTGTTTCTTATCTATACATCTATATTCTATACAAATAAATAAAATAGAAGTATCTGTTTGTGATTTCAAAATTACATTTTTTACTCGATGCATATGAAAGTATACACGATACCAATTATGTATTTTTTTTGCCTGTCTGTCTGTTTAGCTGAGAAATCTTTTGAACGGCTGGACCGATATTGACGGGACTTTCACTGGAAGATAGCTGAAGGTCTAAGGCGTAACATAGGCTACTTTAATTTTGGAAAAAAATCATGAGCGCGCGCGCCACGCGCATGCGGTGCCCCTCGTGGGAGATCGGGATTTCAGTTAGGTTTAAATATGTATTCCTTTATACTTTTTAAACGCGGTTGAAATCGCGTGGATCAGCCAGTTAATTTAAAATAGGATTGGTCGTGTGAAATCATACGCACCTAACCATTTTTTAAACTTTATCAAAGGTGTTATGAACTATGGCGTAAGTCCTTATTCAGAGAGCAGACTGTTTTACAGTGGAACTAAATAAATATAGTTCACCTACACTACCCATCTTTGGGATACCTAGTAATATTTTCATGACATAGTTTAGGTATAATTAATATTGTTTACAGTTTAAAATAAAAAATGTTTTAAACGTTGTTTATGTTATAATAAATTTAATTAACCGATGCAGCTCAACTTTTACTTTCTTTTAATCATAAATATACGCTGTTCCTTATGTTGGCGTACATCCTCAGCCACACCATCCGGTGGCTTGAGCCCGGCTGAGGGTCTGCTGCATATTAAACTTGCACCCTGTGGGTGTATCGATAGAGACTGAAATAACAATTGGAATAGTAGATGGAACCACGTCCAATAGACTGAAGCCGGTCGTCCGTGAGTGAAACGTGGGACCGAACGTTCCTCACGGCACACGCAAACTTATCCGTAATTACACTATTCCACACACACTAAACGAGAATGCCACACACTGTTTAATTGGTAACGTATACGTCTCGCTTTTTGTCATAAATTGTATCGGAGAAATTCACTTGGAAAATGGTTCTCAATCATTTTCAAGTTCAGTTACGTAAGTACGCGTGCACGAGAATTGGTGCGGAATGGCGGATGTTTGGTGGTGCCGTAGTGCTCAGCCAAGTGGCTAGCCGTTATAAGCTCGCACCACTTGCACCGGCCGTCAGTCGCCGTTAGGTCACCCTGATATACGTCAAAGTTTTGTCTTTAGTGTTGTGTGCGTAACTAGTAACAAAAATGTGCTCCTCATTTCGGATAGCCGTCGTTTCTGTCATCTGTGTGGCGTTAGCTTCTGGACATGTTCACGGACCGAGAAGATCTCGCAGGATGGAAGTCGAAGATTATGCACAGAACGAAGTAGACAGTGGCAGAGCTGATGAGACTTCATGGTGGCCGTCGGCGGAGTTTGCCGTTTTACAGAAAGTTTACGACGATTGTAGTGCGCAAAAGCACTTAACTATGTGTTTGAAGGGCAAAGCCTTAACGGCGCTCACAAGGGCAGTGGAGCAGGTGAATTGAGTGTTAAGAGTGAAAACATTTGTGAAGTTAAAAGTGACAAAGAAAGTGTTATTAAATATTTTGTTGTTACACAGGATAGCGTACAGCTCGCCGACGGGCTGACGTTGGTAAAGCAGGCTGACGCGCCGGCCGCGGTAGCGGAGCCTCGGTTCCTCGCTGGTATGTCAACTGAAGAGAAGCTCGACACCATGTTACGTAGTAAATTCGAGCAGTTGATGGATACACATACTATTTCAATGGATATGGCCTCAGAAGGTAGAGGTAGAGGTGCGTATTTTCTTCTATATCATGTTAATAACTTAGCAAAAAGTAACATCAATAAATTAATCATAACACTTTTGTGTAGGTAAAAAGGTCCTGCCCTACTTATTGCTCGGTATTTTCACAACCGTTAGCATTGTGGGAGGTATGGCTCTGAAGACCTTGGCTGCTATTGCCGGCAAAGCCCTCATCGCCAGTAAGGTGGCACTCACCATCGCCGGTATTATTGCCCTGAAGAAGTTATTCAGTCACGATGGTGCTACCGGCGAAACCACTTTCCAAGTTCACGCAGATGGACACCATAGGTAAAAATTTAATGACTTTAATAACTTTATGAACCTAATAGATGACTTTTTAAATTCTTTTAAAATACTTCACAAATGTTATATATTTTGTCTATAAATTCATGCTTTGAAGATGTTTTAGGTGTTTTCTGTTATTGTTTATTTCAATCAATAATGTTCTGAATTTAATCCTTTACATTTTAATTCTAGTCTTTAATTCGAAGGCGGAATCTATATGTGGTGAGGCCAGTGAAATCAGGGGCTGTGGATCCATACCGGTACTACGAGCAGACGACGGCGAGCGCGTAGCCCACCCATCCAGCCCTGGGCCTCCACACACCCACAAATGACCTCAAACCAAAGTACCGTCCACCTGGTGGACAACCGATTTACAACAGCCCGTCGTCCACGTTGTTATCAAATCTATGTCAGTAAATAATTTATTGTAATTTATTTATTTGTGACTACGGTTATAGGTATATGTTAATGTAAATTAATTTACTAAAGTGATCTAAGAGTTAATAAAAAAGAAATGCGTAAATGTTGTTTTATTTTTCAAAATAAGCATAATTTTATATGTCCAAAATTTAAATTATTCATAAAATAAAATGATAAAAGTAAATAAAGTGATTAATCAAAGAAATTCTTTTAACTAAACACTTAAATAAGGAAGTATTTTTTACTATAGTATTTTTTAAGTATTAATGGCGTAGTTCAATGTAATGACTACCGATCTATCAAGTAGGTATAACGAGAGTAAACTCTAAAATGCTGATTGATAAACGTGTATACCTCATATCTAAAGCTCGATAAACGTTATTATCAAGATCTATTTATTGGCTAATCTAGATAGTGTTGGATTTGCGACGGTATCGCACGTTATGAGTTAGTGTAAATAGTCATCGTTTTATTAATTACACTTATCTGCTTTCTTTATTCGCTCTAGTGGAGAGGAGTCGAAGAAATATGTTAAGATTTTCCGTTAATGTGGGTGCAGTGCCTATGAACGTGGAAAGTAGAAAGTTTTAATCGATTCACTGCACATGCATGCATAGAAACTGTTAGAACGTTAGTGGTTTTGATCTGTTCTGCTTTATTAAACATCGGGGTGATGTGGCGATCTATTGCTTTTTACGCCACGTTGACCCATTAAATGGATAATGAGAAATTCTTTCATCCGGGTTAGCGCATCAGGATGAGCGAAGTTTTCATTTGAATCCGGTAGCTGGGAGAAAATTTGTGCGGTAGCGCGTGTAAATAAGCGGATGTGTGTCTATTTTCGATTGAGAGGAGCACCTGAGTGTGGTGTAGCGTTTGTTCGGCTGCGGAAGGTCAGCTCGTTGATTAGTCGTGTGCCGGTAAAGGCCGACCACATTGCGCGTTTGTGCGCCCGAACGCTGTTTATAATGCAGATATGTGTTTGCCCAATCGGTGCACGCTACGTTGGCTATATGGCATAGTTAATGTGGCCGGAGTCTCTTTGCATACGCAAATATAGGGCGGGCGGGCCAGCCCTGATTAAGCGGTGCATTGGCGGTGACGTTGGCTTCATTCTTGCTTCAGGAACACCAATTCACGTGATTACTATGCCGTATTTCAAATTATCTAGTCCTCTCTCGCCTCGCCGTCCTGATTACTAGTTACTGCCTAAACACAGGGATGTCTATTTTTTGAAAGTGATACATTGTCTACTATACTGTATCTACATGCAACTTTTTTACGAACTTCAACAATTTCTCTAACGAATCTAATTCTAATGATTAAACTGGTAAGATGCCTAAATAATTAAAACGTATCTTGATAGGCAGGAGAGCACAGTTTGTATTAATATTACCTGTATGGGAGCTGAGTGCATCACGAGACATGAACTCCCTGGGGAGGTAGTCTGCATTAACTAATATGCCACCGTCGTGGATCAGGTGTCAGTCCAGCCAGGGTCTTCAATACTTTATACGTCTCGAATTAGGCCAACCATCACGATTCTAGACATGTGACTAGCTAATGCGGCTTTAATTCCCTGTGGTGTTCATATAAAATTTAAATAAACCTAATTTTAAGTTTAATACACATAGGTTTAATAAAATACGTACCTATCTATTAGTGTCATAAATTTCTATACTTATAATTTATTTATTAAGTAATCCAATTATAATTACAGTTAACAATATTCATTTATATCTATAGAGGTTATGTGACCTCCATGTAGGTAATATTTGTTTTTTAAGTATTTACATTACATTTATTTATCAATGAATAGGTATTATGTAAATTGATAGGTGTATCAATTTATGAAGTATTTTCAGTGAATAAATATATTTAATTCATTTACGTAAAATCTTAGATTACCTTTACGAATCTGTAAAAAAGCCAGACAAGACTTATTTATTTCTCGTATTTCCCTTTCCCTCTTATATAGATAGGTATTGTACATTGTATCATTATTTAGAGCATGACTATAAGATATGAGAGCACGGGCGTCACTCGCCCAGCGAAGTTACTTTACGGGCGAATGGTCAAAGTATCCGACATAAACCTATTTTGTTCTCTTCTTATATTGGATGTACGCTCCCTTCTTTGCTCGCCGCCGTCCGTTGTCCTTTCCGCCAGGGCTGTAAAAGTAAAAATATTATATCAGCTCTATATTTACGAGTATATCACGTTTTACGATATATTAGTCTACCTATATAATACCCGTTCTCGCATTTGGATCTAGTTGATACGTTTAGTTATCTAGTATGATTCATTTTATTTTTTAATTTGGTATCTCATTTCCTCTATATTCACTATAATGTTTACATATTATTAATTAGTTACTTGCTTGGAGAAATAACTGTTTAACTTGGGTGTAAATGCCATAACATAGGTGCCTAATACAGGGACTGAAAAAAACTTATTGAATTTTATCAACTTAATTAATTACGTAAATTAATTAATTTAGATTAGCGAGTAGGTCATTTAATCTTACCCAGACTTAAAAAGTATTGATTATGAAAATATTGAAAATAATCTGATTTATTTACGTATGGAAATTGGACTTCCCATAGGTAGGCAATTAGTATTTGGGGACAGGCAGTTTTGATTGAAAGATGTTAATCTTTCATCATCTTTTATGGTATGTTTTTATATACATTAAGAATATTCTCATTAATTTACACATATCCACATGGACACCGGCCATGTTCAACCCTGTGTTTGGGCGGGCGGGGCGCTGCGAGGAAGTTTTGTTGGGAATTATGTTGGTACGTGCCAAAGCCATTATTGCTGCGAGAAAAGTTCATCAATTTCATTTCTATCTCCGTACACGTCCGCTCCCACCCCATTCCGTATATCTATGTGCTGTCTGTCCGTACGCCAGAACAGTAATCATCTTATTGTTTTCTGCTCGCCTTTAACGTTTTAGTTATTTTTTTTAATGAAAGTAGCAAACGAACGGCAGTGGTCACTTACCATTATGAAGATGCAGTCCCCCTGACGGTAAGTGACCACTGCAACCTGTAACCAACCTCAGATAATATCAGTTTTACCTGAGATTGGCCATAGATGCGTTGCTATTTCTGAGGACCAATAATGCCGCGGGTAAGTACTTTTACCACACTCTTCAGCCCAGAACACGGCATCGCTTAATACCGCTATACGTAAAGAGTAGTTGAATTAAATTTAATATAACAGCTATTTTTTGCAATAACACGGTATCAATATACGCGTTTATACTTACCGATAGTTCCTTAACCAAAATGTATAAAAACATCAAGAAAGTTTTCCTCGTTAAGAAAATACCAAGTGAAAGTAATCGCACACACGCGCCTGTTTGTAATGGAATTATTGCAATATTGCATTTCGAATGGCATAGCAAGTGGCATATCACTTTCTAATTTTCACTCATTATAGATACTGAAATTTCATTTATTAATAGATACATACCATTACTATGTATTAGGGAATAAACTAAAGGTATCGCAGAGGAATATATATTTTGGTATATCAATGGTACTGCGAAGTTTAAATATTATTTTGATTATTTAATTATTTTACCTACTTCTAGATGTAACTAATAACATAGTAAATGTAGCGGTTATATCATTTGGGCGTTGTATGTTGATTTAGTCTACTCATTGCTTCCAAATTAATAACAATGCTAATATATGCAACAGGTAGATATTAGATAGGTATCATCGGGTCGGTAAGCATAAAATATAACTGTATTATTAAAGAACAATTTATTTTTTATATAAATCATTTAAGTAAAAAATCTAATCTAATAATTCTTTGACATTTCAGAAGAAGGATTAATTTCGATTGAATTTATTAATAAATTTTAAAATTATTTAAAGTTTGAACATTATATTTGTTAATCATGATCAAAATATGTATTTTTCAATTTGTAAAAAGTTGTTATAAAAAATTGGACTGTATTGCTCCACGCTCCCTTGTTACTAAAGAAGTATGCAACAGTACAGAAATATTAATAATTATAGACCATTAAACATGACATGTAATTTTCTACGTGCGCACGCGCATGGTTATCGGTGCAGTGGGGCAGTCGTCCGAGATAGTGCGCGGTGAACCATGATTACGCGCACAGCACTGAAGTGTTAGGTAGCCTTATAGAACTCAATACTTTTACTAACAAGAAGCTAAACATGTTATTAATAGAAAGTGCTACCGATTTTAACTAACCATGAAAAAAAAAGTTGCCTACCTCACCTTTATTTTGAAAAGATAACTAAGTCTGTTAACTGGAGAGATTATTTGTAGGCATTATAAAGTAGAAAGGAGAGATAGGCGTCGACTTTATTTATAAAATATGCTATAAGTAATATAGGTTTTGGCTTCATATTTTGAGAATTAGAAGAAAATGTACAATCAATAAATTTTTGCAAAGACAGTAGCACGTACGGATGTTATAAGTTGAAGCCCTTATTTAAACCCTTTCGTATATGGAGTTTATTAAAACATAGGCAGACGTAACAAAGAAAAAGAAGTAATAAAGTTTAATAGTCTATTTTATAGAGTACATTAGCGATAAAGTTACATTTAATATACAATCTGCTACAGACGGGAGCGCAATATTATACGTGCGCACGCGCATCTGATATCAGAACAGTGGGCACTCATTTGAAACGAGGAACATACTAGTTTATGTTTAATTTACAACAAAAAAAGTCGTGAATTAATGAGAAGATTTAATATTTGTTTTAAGCAAAAGTGTGGATGAGAGACCCATCAATAATATTGGGGAGTGTGGGTTACATCTTAGGGTCGTCATCTCGTTCGGAGAAGAGAAACCAGCTGAATCCCAAACTAGGCATTCATGAAAAGATAATGAAGTACTTAAATTTTATAACGTGATAGAACATGAGCCATGTAGCTCATGAGATCAGTCTACAAGTAAGATAAGACTGGAATGTTTATTCAAGTTGATCGTGTGTATGTTGTGTAGCTACCTAACGTATTGGTTAAGTTATGATACATTATTTGTGTACACTTATTATCAGGTAAAATAGGTGCCGTATTTCTAAACAGAAAGTTATCTATTTTACGTTAAATAAAATCGAGAAATGTTTTTATGTCTACGACATGCATATGTCGCTATTTATTAGTAGCTTCATAATCTGTCATCTCGTCCAAAACTCTACATTTTACTTTAGAGACACGATGATTTCATTTATCGATTTAAAATTATCTTGAATCTTGATGACGTGCGGTTTCTACTGAAAATGCACATGTTTTATCGGAACACTGGGCCACTGGTCCGAGACTATGATCATGATTGTAGCAGCAAAACACAAATAACTCTATCAACGATACATGGATCACGCAATTGTAAATAATTTATTCAATTCAAACGTGTCTTCAAGTCTTCTTATGAAGAATTGATGACGTTCTTAAAAAATCTTATACCAATTTTAATTGATTTATAAATTGTAAGTACGTTTAATAATTGTTACATTGCTACTGCTACCATTAACTTCGATATTATTATGAGACCCAGAAGACGAAAACTACGTACGTTTTTTTTTTTGAAAAAGATATTATATTTTCATCAATCAACAAAATTAAATTCGTCATCAGTTATCAATGTATCGTGATTTTCTTAATATTTCTCGTTTTCATTTATTCTGTCTTAAAAGTAAATACAGAGTTACGATAGTAAATCTGATATTTGGCGATTTCGTACAGCTCTAATTAGGTACTATCAAATATTTTGTGACGATGCCGTGGGGAGGTCCAATTAGCTGTGGCTGGGGTGGTCAGGTGGTCGACGGTCGAGGTACCCGGGTCCTCCCTGGCAGCTAACAGACCTTGACTGATGCGTGGATCCCCTTTATCTCCGAGTAGCAGAGGCTATAATCGTTTGGCATGCGAGCACCACCCCTGGACGTTAGCCGGCCGTCATTATGTGTCATTAGTTTTGCGACACTGACCAAATGACTGGTCTGTGATATCGAATGACTCATTCTGTTCGTGATTAGTCTCTGTGATTTTCTAAATGCACAATACTAAATTCGGGCAATAATGTGTTGCGTTTCAGGATACGATGATATTTTGCCGCGACAAAACTGTTTGAACAAGGTACGTTCGAACAATTTTCGAATTTACAGAGGAGATTTTCATGTTTGTTTCTCATTAGAACATTATCATTGATAACACATACATAAATACTGGATATTCAAGTATGCGTCTAATATTCAGTATCGCATATGATATTCTGTGTTTGAAAAGTTTGAAGACGAATTTGTAGCTAAGAAAATATTTCTTTATTTCTCTCTACCTCAGTCCTCATTAGATGATAAATGGCTTTACCTGCAAGTGATCCGTAAGATAGTGTCTATCATTTGAATATAGATCTTTGTAAAGAGCAATTTTTTTTTTCAACTAATACTTTTCAGCTGTTAGGAAAGTGTAACAAGGATTTATTCCATAGTCTATTATGCTGGCCAAGTGCGGACCTCACATATCTTTGAGAACTTGTTATGTAAAGAATTTTCAGTCGTGTATGTTTCCTCACGAGCAAGTGAAAATTAATTTCTTATACGGATAACTTTGAAAAAATTCAGGCGAGAATTCAAACCCGACCTCAAAATCCCCCGATTGAGATGTCGAGATTCAATCATTTCGCTATGACTACTGAAGTCTTAGTATAGTATCAAATACGTATTCTTAATATTCCAACTAAAATAGTATAATCCAAAAACGAAAATGTCTAGGAACGAGTAGGATAATACAATTTTTATTGGCTTGCGTATGTCTAGTGAAGTCATAGTAGTTAGGTATGGTCTAATGGACCCGAACAAATTTACGATGTCGCCTCGTATGCTCAGCGAGCAATCTGCCGTCCTAATTATACCATAAATTTCACTTACCAGGATAAGTGACATGTTATTGGAAATTTGCCATAATACTAACGATTGCACGAATGAACTTTGAAGGGGATAGTTTCATAGCAATAAGGGGATTGAAAAGTTTGTATTATCCGTATTATGTGCAGAATAAACTTCCTTTCTTCAGTTTTTTCACGATACAAAGAAGTATATGTCTTTCATAAAAGGTTTTTTTTTATTTGGGTTTCAAATTAATTGAAGTCGCTATAATAATACATTCATACCTATTACTGATTTCAAATTTAATTTGCCAAATTCATAAAAAGTGTATTTGTGAAATTAATTTATGTTAATTTAGATGTTGTTTTTTATAATTCTATATTATCTAATAAAAATAAATCTAATAAACAAACTTGAAGAAAACGATAAAAGTCGGTGGAGCGCAAAACAAAAACATTAACCACCAAAATGACGGGGCAGCTGCGTATTTAACCACCTCAGCGCAAATGTAATGTGTATCTGAAGGAAAACGCTTCATTCCCGGCGGAATATAATCGTCCGGTTGTAATTTATATTGTCTGGTGCAGAGGCGAGTCTCGATGCACATTCATTTATTTTATGTGCCATTTACAATTGTCGGTCGATGGTCAAGGGAGCGGGAGAAGGGAGGCTGCGGGGAGTTACTGGACGACGTTGCCTTCGAATTATAAAACAGTGCGGTCATCTGCGAGCTTTGTAATAGAAGTCCGGATGGATTGTGACGAACACCCAACACATGGGACTTATCCTTTATTTATATCGACCCGTTATACGCGTACGATAACCTTTTCCGGTATGGAAATGGAATTAACTCATTGTTTATTTACGATTAGTAAGAAACAACCCCATATTATAATAATCTTTACTTTGTTGAGTATGTCAACATACGAAGAGATTTTTAATTAAATATAAAAAATACTACTTCTTCAGGAAGATATTAATAATAAATGTTTCCCTAATAATTACGATGACATAAGTTTTTATCGGAAAATTCTTCAAATATTTTATTACCATCTTCATTTTCCAATATTATTGCAATAGAATTTTTTTACAAATAAATCGCGTGCTTATAATATTGCATAGAATTAGAAAATAGGAAGTTCATAGAGTATTTAATTAAATTGTGCATTTGATTTGTATAGGAAATGTTACGTACAATACAAATAGTTCATACTAATTGGGCGTTTGAATAAATTGGTTTACGCGATGCAGTGGAATCACGGAACTATTCAATCATTTAGTTCCTAGTAATTGAGTTAGTGGATTTCATGAATAGAATGTTGTTTTAGTATAGCCTTTAATGGTAAATGTTATTTTCACGTACGATAACTTTAGATTTTATAGTATAAGTGTTTATTTATCAGTAGATACAGGTTAAGACTAATTTTTTTAATACTTAAGAATTTGCAACTGATGTCTTTTTTTGCTTCGTTACTATTCATGAACTTTAGTGTTATCGATAAAAACTTAGATTGCTTTTATTTACGGCGAAATGTAGATCAAAAGGTGAACCCTAGATAATAATAAAGGCCAAGGAATATGATTTGACTATGGTTCTACGGTATACTTAATATAAATCTGTCTTATACTCATGGTTAGATGGAAAGCCAAGTAGATTAGGTTTGTATTAGACGGTGACGAGTATAAATTTGTTTGCGTTGGCTTTATTGCCTTGCTTGGTCGAGTACATGTGTTCTGCTCAGGCCAATATCGCTTAACGATCGTCCTCTCTAGGCTATAATTAAGATCGATAGGCTTGTATTCTAACGTCACTAATGAATGAAAATAAATGACGTTCAATTAAATTTTCCTCGGTATCTACAATACTGTAACACGTGATACTTTCAAGATCTGCTATCGTTAGTGTTTGTTTTATTTATGTTTATATTGTCTTAATGATATTTTTATTTTAGCAAGATTTTTTTTCATCATACTGTAAGTACATCATTACTGTTATTTTTTCGTCACTTGATAGAAACCTATAATAGATTTTGTAAATTAAATTAAAATTATCTTTAAATTGTTACTTTTTTTAGTTATGATTGTCATTCATATACCTATCAAAGTAATGTATGCAACTTTCAAGAATAGTTAAAAGAATGAATCGATTGCCTTCCCTCCAGTCATTGCACTTTTTCGCGTGAAAGTCGAATGAGAGCGGCAGCAGCCAAGAGGCTGAGTGGCTTTGTATTCTTTTGTTTTTTAATTATAACGCTGCCGAGGGAGGGGTGGTGCCCCCTGCCAAGTTTCTGGTGGAGCTTTCTTGTTAAGCGCGTCGGGCACTCGCCTCCTACGTGGCTCGGCCATTCATTTCGTAGAAACTTATAACCTGACCCGCGTACTTATGAGCGTCGCCAATAAATATAGCGATGACCGGCGCGACGCTCCCTGTCGGTCGTCCGGGAGCGAAGGCGGTCGGAGCGGGACGGAGCACGTGGCCGTCGCTCGCGGCGAGGCATTGTTAGCTAAATATCTAGGTGGTCAGTTGGGCGGGCGGGGGCCGGGGCGGCTCGAAGACGGGCGGGGCGGCGGACGTGCCGGGCTCGGCGCCGGCCGATGTATTGAGCGCGTATTGCAGACGCGGTCACGCGCTGCAATATTGCGTTCGCTGTGCGATATTACCCCTCAGTAACTCAATTTGATAAATTGTGCAAAGTTCGCCCGCTCTGTATCGCCACGAGCTCGATCGACACTTTGCCACGTATAATGAAACTTCTTGGAGGTTCCCTTGACATCGTATAAGTCTCCCATTATTTAATTTCTTTCATGTAATATTTTATTTAAAATTTAGTTTTTATTACCTGTTTTAATATTTATTTTGCAATTCTTAAAATTTTATCATGTTATAAGTATCATTTTTAAATTATTATTTAATTATCGAAATGATAGTAATCGAATTAAAAAAATACTTACTTTTGAATATAAAATTTGATATATTTTTTTAAATACGGCCCCTGTAGGTAAAACCTCTACAGGTATGTGTGACATATCTGATCTCGGATAATGCAAAACACAGATAGGACTTTTGCGTACACCTTGTCATAAGAATTTCAGACGTCGGTTAATTAATAGCTATTTAATACTCAAAACATTGAGCCTATACCTCAAAATTCAAGCATATCTATATAGACTTATGAGATAGGATACTCAACGTGACAATAGATAATCACCCCTGTGAGATATTACAGAGGTTGGTTGGTTTGTTCACAAGTGACTCGAGCAGTAATCATATTATTGTTTGTACTCTTGTGTCCCATTATGTGGAGTATCAAATCGTGGTCCTATAATGTTCGAATGAACTCCATGAAGAGAAAAACACTATGCGCATGCACGAAAGAAACATGTTTCAATTAAAAATGTATACTTGAGGCAATATTTGAATCGTCCAAATATTGCTACAAGTACATTGGCTAATTATAGGTACCTACTTGAAATTACTTATGTTGCGAAATGTGTAAGTAGGTCACTTTTATCAAATTAATTTAAAATGTAATTGTCATTATTGTCGAACAATCCTGGGCGAGAGAAAGGACGTCTGTTTCGTTGGTTACCTAAATAATTGTTCACTTACAATATGCGACTTAACGGGAATATGTATTTTTTTAATAATGTCGTCACCAGATTAAATTAAAATGCAATCTTATGTAAAGCTCTCTGGGATGATTTTCTTCACCTTATGTGGCTTTGAAAGTTCTGAGATTTCCTCCGCCGTGGGATTGAATCCGGGCCCGACACTAAGAGACAATATTCGTACTACAGGGCTACACTGCAGTTTAACTTTTCATTAAATACTTTTATCTTGAAAATGTTGTTTATAAAACATTGTAGCAAAATACCTTTTACAAAGGTACTCTTTGTAATTAAGTAAATTACAAAACTCCTTAACATTTGTTTCGGCAAATATTGAAGAAATCCCTAATACTTTCTTAGACTCGCGAATATGGAAGGACTTGAGACAAATATACTACTTATGTTTTGTACGTATAAACAATTTAGGTTTTGGATAGGTTATAGGCTCTCAATAGTTTAAGTTTTTTAAAGATGATTACACTTATGCAATTATGATCATTTTCTCAGAATTTGTGGATGTTCGAGCATCACGGCTGTGAAGGATTAGCAAAAAATGATGTTGTACTTAAATATTTTTGATTAAGAATTTTATGCATTGCTAGCCTCATTAAATTACATGGATACTGGCAGAATCAGAAATGACGATATTTAATAATATATTTTTAAGATGAAATAATAAATGCTAAACAGGTATCTAATGAATTAAACTCAATTCTGTATTGATACTGCTTTCATTATTCAAACCTAAAAGTTCATTGAGTTCAAATCTAAAAGTGTATAACTGAAAATTGCGTATATGGATGTGCGTTCTGAAATTCGGGTAGTTAATGGTCGATGGTAGATCGTGCGGCTTGCGACGGCGGTGGTCCGATGTGGATGTGTGTGACCGCGGCTCAGGGTCGGGAAAATGATTTATATTGTTTGTGTAGAGGCGGTGGGAGCTAGGGGGGCGCGGGCCGGCTTTCTCAAGCAGATCCAGTCCACTGCAGATATGGGCGAGTATTATTATTGATCCGGCTCGGGCGGTCGGCGGTCGGCATTTCCTACCGCTCATACTCGGGCGGGCGGGGGCGCCCCGACATATTTATTGAGGAGAGAAGGGTATGCGGGAACGTATGAACGTAAAACTTATAAGGCAGGCCATGAGCGATGCAAGCGTGGAGCCCTTAATAAAGGTTGTGGTCACAGCCACCGATAATGAGTTAATACTGTTCGTAAATACCTCCTAAAATTATAATTAGAAATTTGACAACGAATACATAATAGTTGTTTACAAACTCACGCTTTATGTTTTTACAATATAATACGGGGCTCATAGCAACATCTAGGTAGTTTTCCTAAGTTTTATGGGAAAACTCTCGAGTAGGGTTCTGGGTATGTCTATAGTGCCTACAACGGTGGTCCCGCGCTTGGATGCACTAACCGTTAGGCCATAAGACAAGGCAGCGGGACGCGGGACGCTCGCCTTACGCGCGCCCAATCCCTACTCGTTATGATATTATATCAACTTATATCGGCCAATCGCACGCCGTTATGATATTGTAGGCGGGCGACGGCGAACTGCAAGCGTCAGTTTTTCCTGTAGGGCGGGCGGGCTTATGATATTTCGTTATGATTATAATGGGGTGCGAAGTTTGCTTTAACTTTGTGCACCAATCATAAGCCTTGTATTTTAAGATGTTTGCTTTATCTTACCGTTTAGATGAAGTATAAGTACATAGCTTTTGTTTAATTGATTATTTTTTTATATTGTGATTGAATGCTGCTCTTATCGTTAGTTTTATTATTTTATTGTTTCTTACAAAGGAAATTTGAGACATCTAAAAATGACATATTGATGAATCAATGAAATGAAATAAGAGAGTTCATAGTGAAACTAATTAAGGCCACTGAATTATAATAATAACTAACTATTTTTCGCCTACAAAATAATCCAATGTTTCAGACTATAATATTTACTTGTTATAATAAGTCACAAGTTAGCTTCATTAGCCTGCAATTCAAACTCAAAACGATATGAATGTCGTGCCGGGAATAGAACCCTAGTCTCTCGGACCTCAAAGCAATCACATCTGCACGGCGTCTCTCACTGTCAACGAACAATCAAAACTTTAATCTAGCATTAAGTAAAGTTCACTCACCGAGATTAGACAACGCATAGAAACTTGATCGTAATCATAGTTCTGAGCTTTTAATACATATCTGTAAAGTAATAGGGGAGGAAGATATAAAAGTGTAAAATGCACGATCAGTCAGGCTTCCGTAACTCTATCGAGTGATTATACTTTTCCATTGTATTTTAAACATTGTAAAAGGATATCTACTTTAAATAAAACTATTGTTGCTACGCAGATTTTTTGTAATACAGTAGTAGCATAATAAGTGGCCACTGCCGTCCATGGATATCTACGTATAATCAACTGCAGATAAGATTGTTGTCTTAGATTAGTTACAGATGCGTTATCATCCTTAAGGTCTCAGTTGAAGGCTGCAGACAAATGTGTTTCTCTTACCACTTCTTTAAAACCAGAATTCCGCAGTAGGTACTTAACACTGCTATTATTAGGCAAGGTGGCGAAGGTGTTTCAGGGGGTCAAACAGACCAATAGGTCAATAAGACCTGCACATATTGTCTGTTCCATGTTGTTTTCAGTGTAACAAGCGACCACGTAGTACAGTCAAAGGTGGCGATCACTGCAGTGTAGACCACCAACTCTAAATAGGATTGTGTCTAAGAATGGTACTGAGTACTGAGCTGAAATGTCTCGTGTACTTCAGGCCTGAAAATAGCACCGCTTTAAAGGAAAGCACACATGTTTCAAAATTTATTTCATTGTATTTTTATTGTGTGTACTTATAATGTATAATTTCTTAAATATATAGATTACCTTCTATGTATCAATTTCTATTTATCCACAGAAGGTAATCTTATATTTCAGAGGTTAACGACATTTAAAGCATATTGAATTAAACGCTGTCCTTGTTCGGCAAATGAGTTGATAATAAAACGATAATAAACAGGCGCCTTTGTAACAAACTATAACAGATCGGTAATTGCTTCCACGATGCCTCCTCGCGTTATTACGCCTTTTACGACGCCGTATGGGGTGAATAAAACATTTTTACGACCGGCCATGGCTGTTATAATACGTATGTGTACACTTACCTATACATAGAACAGGTAATAAAGAATAAAATTGCTTAACTGTGTGCCTGTGTACGTTTCTACACTAACACATTTGAAACGTACTTAATTATACAATTAAGTATTCTAGTTTTAAATTGTGAAGCGTAAAAGTTTGTTAATGTATTTCAGCTATTTTATTCATCAACTCATATCACATGATTTTCTTAGAGGCATGACACTATAATTTTAAAGATTGAGACTATAATTAGTTAAAATATAAGTAGGTAAATATTATCCATAACTATACACACATGAATGTAATTTGTTGTACTTCTTAGTAGGTAAGCCCTAATAGATAGGTATCTATTAAGGCAAGTAGATTGAAGACACTTTGTTCCTTATTACATTAGATAATTTAATTATTATTCATATTATTTTAGGA